>CM023453.1:128619-174966 GCA_013339765.2 Haemaphysalis longicornis
ATTACATTTTTGAAGTTTGAGTGCATTTTGAGTTCTGAGTACATTTTGATTAAGTCCGAGTGAGTTCTCAGTTTGGCGCTCAGTGTGAGTTTCAGTTTGAGTGAGCACAGATGTGCTGCTCAGCATTGAGTCTGAGTTTGAGTGAGTGGTGATTCGAAAAAAAAATTGTGAGTGAGTTTGAGCCGCGCCAACTTTGCCGAGGTATGGTCATGGTATGGGGGATTGCCTGGTGAAGAACCATTGGGACTGTACTATAGCACCAGAATTAATGGTTATGATCCGCGATAGAAGCCACCGAACAGTGCGGACTACTAGGGGATGCGACTTTCTAAAGTGAGTCTATCTGGATATAATTTGAGGGTTGAGAGCAGCGTTGCAAGACTATTACTCATGAAAATTTCCGCTGGGCGTGGTTGAGAAGGGACGTCGTTGATGTAGCTAAGCGGCGTCCTTGAAGCTAGCGGCGTCGGCACGCGTGGCGAGCGTGGTCAAGGTGCAGGAAAAAAATTGTGGCGAGACATCAGCAGGGGATTGGTCATCCAGAGGAGGGGTTACAAGGAGGCTCTCCCTAGCAACGGACTGCTCGGTCTGGTTGCCATCTCCTTTCACCATGTATCCTGGTATCCATGTCAGGCGAGTTTTGTGCCTTTCTGAGCGAGTATCTTGGCTGTAGCTTGAAGTTGGTGGATACTAGGATGGAGCCTTGTTGAGCTCGTCAAGTGCAGTTTTGGAGTCGGTGAGACATCAGCAGTGGTGGCGAGACATCAGCAGGGGATTGGTCAATCAGAGGAGGGGTTACGAGGAGGCTCTCCCTAGCAACGGACTGCTCGGTCTGGTTGCCATCTGCTGTCACCATGTATCCTGGTTTCCATGTCAAGCGAGTTTTAGTGCCTTTCTGAGCGAGTATCTTGCCCATAGCTGGAAATTGGTGGATACTAGGTTGGCGCCTTGTTGAGCTCGTCAAGTGCAGTTTTGCGAGTCGGTGAGGGTACGAATGCTGGAAAGTAGTGGAGCACAGATGTCGAAGGCAAGGTGGTCCAGTGAATGGGGAACTGTTCTTTTCAGAACTGTTCTTTTCAGAAACCAGGTTTCGCTCTAACGTCGGAAGGTTCGACGTGCAGCTGTGGGCGGTGGCCTGTACCTGAAATTTTCATCGTTCAGTTGATGTGTACACTGCAGCTGCGGTCAATACAGTACGATCATCTGCATAGATCGCCAAACGTGCAGAAGAGTAATTTTCTATTTGCCGTGCACACAGGCCATGTCCAAATTAAAAGCGCAGGTAAAGGATAGAGCATTGAGGCCCGTTTCTGTCTAGGTATTGGGTCTTGGGGCTCCATCTCGGGTTCGTGGTGCTTAGACGTATGGGGCGGTAGTCTAGAATGGACAGGATCCACTTTTGGGCGGCCTGGCTTTCGAATGCTTGCGCCAATTCGGTATGCAGTGCAGTTTGGCTCACGCGAAAAAACGCGTTACGCATGTCAATGGTAAGGACATAGTTGGGGTGGCCTGTTATGGAAGTGCGATTGACCACTCGTCGAAGCAGCCATAAACAGTCGAGCGTATCCAGGTGTGGCCGGAAGCAGTTTGTGATGGGTGGAGTCATGGCTGGACGTATTCCTCATAGAGTTTTATGCGATTATTTATGAGATGCTCGAGAGTTTACAGATTTTTGGGGTTAAGGAAAAGGGCCAATGGTTACACATATTATGGGGGGTGGGTCTTTGTTAGGTTTTGTAATGGGATGGATGAGCATGAGCTTGAGTTGCTAGGAACAGTCTCTGTCGCAGAAAGGTCATTGATAACACAGAGAAGAATTAGGTGCGTGTCTTCCTTTACTTGGAATAGGTGCTGCCAAGTAAGCCATCATGACCCGGAGCCGAACGTGTTTATGCCTTGGTGGAGGGCTGCCTGGAGCACCGCAGAGGTGAAGGGAGATTAGCTCTGCAGCAGGCTCCGACACTGGTATGTAGCATAGGTTGTTATGAGGAGTGAGTGAAACGTGGGGAAAAATTGTTATGAGCGGACGTTTCACAGCTTCAGGGGTGTCCTTTAGAGTGAGTGTGGAGAACCCCGCCGACTTATGCTGCTCTTGCCGGACAACCTACGATACCCGCCATAATTCGAGAGGGCGCATTCCTTGATGTCTCTTGCGTAGATTCTGTGCAATTGTTCATTGGCGATCGAGCATTAATATTTTATAATCAGCTTTTTACTGTTTTTTTAATTTGAGGAGATCCCGGTGACATTTCTATTTACAAAGTATCCAGGGTTAGAGTTTGAGCTAACTTTCATAAGTGAGCGTCATATCCACGCCATGTGGGCGTTCATAGCCGGTGTGTTACCGCCACATAAGATAATTTACGATCGACATATTTGGCTTGCTTGAAAATAGTAAGGACTTCGAGCGATAAAGTCGTGGACAAAGAGCACAGCTGCTGATACGTTGTAATATTGATCCGGGGAAGGCACTGGCATCTTCGAAAGCGCTTTCCGTTAAGAGTTATGAGAATAGGGTATATATTGCTTCCCCATGTTGTTGTAAAGTGACTCGAGTCCCGGGTAATGCCAGATCGAGCTGAACAAATTTTTGGGGAGGAGTTTGTTGCTTGGGATGTAGGAAATACGCGTGTGTTGCAAAGTTGCAGTATTCCGAGGTTTCGTCGAGGCGGACTAGGCGGCCATCACTTTAAGTGAAATCTCAGCTCGTACTTTTGGCATTAAAATCCCCGCAGATAATAGTCGGTGTTCTGGGATATGCAGATACCAAATGCAGAAGGCAGTCGTACGAATAAATTTTGGGAGCCGGTGGCTGGTCTGTAATAAACACAGGCTGCAATCAGTGGCGTGCCGTCCAGGAGGCAAATGTGGACCATGACAGCCTCATAATTTTTGGAATATTTATCAAGGACAGAAATTTTGCAACAACCCAGTTATAATGCGACCAGAACCGCCGTTTATTCAATAATCGAGATCGTGCACTGTGGGCTACGGCATGTGTCCCTTCTCGTAATTGAAGGTTCTGTAAAAGTCGTAAAGCCATAGTCTTATGAAGAGCCCGGATTTGCTGGAGTAGAATTAAGAAGAGGGAAATGCGAAGACTGCTGTTCGGAAGTGTGGAGCCGGTTTGGGTAAAACTTCGGCAGTTCCATCGTAGTATCTTGAGGGAGCGCTTCATTGAGTCAGCGTGCTACTTGTTGCAAACGTTCCGGGGTGCTGTTCAGTCTCATTGGGCCGTGCCGAGAGTTCACCGACGATTAGTTGCAGCATGGCGTTTGTGTCCCAGGCGTAAATGTCGGAAAGAGTAGTCACCGTGTCTGTCCGTTTGGTTCATACCGTTCCGGTTGAAGTTCAGCGAGCATGAAATTTAGAATTTGCCTCAAATCCGAACTGTTTTTTGGATGCAAGTATACCCACTTAGGGAGACTAGCCAAGATTACGGCGACAGCCGGCAGTTAACACCAAGAAAATCCGAGTGCTCGTGTGTGAGCGCCTTGTGGCGACTCCCCTACGTGTCCTGCGTAGCTGTTCCAATGCAAGCATACCCAATTAGGGAGATTGGTCAAGATTGGAAAAAAACGCGAGTCTTCCCCGTCATCGTCGCAGCACTTGCAAGTAACGAAAAAGACTCCAGCTTCGCGGTAATCTTAGCCACACTTGCTCGGGACAAGAAAGACAAGTCATAGCGTAAGCCCCTCCAAGGTTATGCCCAATGGATATCACTCCCAAAAATGATGGAATCTAACATCTATAATAAAAGTATAGACGTAATGTCGTTGCCGTAGAGATAAAAATTAAAGCCGTGTAGGTCAGCGGAAAAGCTGACGGAAGTGCAGAGGAATTGATTGGCCTTATTAATGCTTTAACGCCGTTATCCGCTCACTGCTACCACCCAAAGAAAGTCACATTTTCGCCTCCGCAGTTCCCGCGTGTTCCCTGCCCTAAACAGCGACAGCGGAAGTCCTGTACTGTTTGTGCTTGCTGATCCTCCCGCACGTGTCGGCGTTCAACTTCCAACTTTTTCGCTTACTATCGCAAAAATCATCCTGACGAGCATTTGCAACTAAATTAACGTGGGTGATTCGAGTAATTACATATATTTTGCCTCAAATGTACCCACAGTTTTTTTAACAAAACAACAGGAGATGTCTGACAAGCGCCAATGTTTCCTAGCGATATTTCGAATGGTTATGACTATTTACACAGCTTGTTTTTCGAAGTCTGTGAGGGATGCCTAACGATGGAACACCGGGCTCTACTTGGGTCGCTTATCTCGCGCCACGGCGAGATTCCGGTAGTCACTTGACATCGACTGTTACAGCGAGCTACGACGACAAGGAGAGCCCCTAAAGTGTTCTGCACTTAAAGGCAAATCATCTCCAGTCGTGGAGTAAAGCCGTTGTGGTGGTCGTGCAGGTTGCGTAAAGCTTCACTACCTTGAAGCCTTACACGTTAGTGTGAGGTTGCCTAATTATTCGTACCTAACCACAAGAATGCAAATGGCGACAATCAGAGGGAATGATAGCTTCATAGCGAACTTAGACTGTTTGAAACACTGTGCAGTGGCACTTTTCGGCGTCAAGCCTTCTTTATCTAGTGGCCAGTTCGCACGGTAGCCGTTGTACATTGGCTCTAATATTGTGACGAGGATTTGTTATACCCACGGCAGGCATTGAAGCGTTAGAATGAAGGCGCTTGCAGAACATTTACCGACGGTCAATGACGCTTAAAAATATTTCTTCTTGCGAACACAAACATTGAATATTTTTATTGACATTTAAGCAAGAGGTTGTCATTTAGAGCGAACATACTTGCGTGTTTTCTACACCTTAGAGATTTTGTGGAATTGAGGGTGCTGACATTAGGCTAGACAAATGGATGCCCTGAAAAGTATTTTTGGGCAGTAGACTAAGAAATAAAGAAATAAGACCCACTGCCTGTGAAATAGCAAATCAACCGAATTCTTACTGAACCTGAAAGGCTGCAATTGATATCCACGCAGGATAGGCCTATCACAACATTCTATTTAGATCGCATGGGTTCGTACCGCAACTCTTTGGCGGCCTGTAAATAATAAATAGGTTAAAAGCCGGACATGTTTGAGAACATACCGGATCAAATAGCTCCTACCCGTTCATAGAAGTACACTGTTGTCAGACCCGTATAAAGGTGCAAACCAGAGCTGTTCGACCGCGAACGGGTCGCGTTCGGGAAGCGTGTACTGCAAAGGGCTTGGCGTCCATACTGGGATCAGAGCACACCGATTTGTGCTCATACAGGACCGCTATTGGGGCCTTGTGTTCTATGCCGGACTGCACATGGGGAGAAACAGAACTCCAGAAAGCGCTTGTTGTGAAACTCGAAGGCAGCGAAAAAGACGGGGGATCATGAGCGATATGTTTGCATCAAAGCAGGCAGTGACGTACTGTCTCTGCCTAAGCTTCCAATGCCTAACTGTTGCAAATAAAAAAGAGGAACTGCCCAACTAATTACAAGAAAAGCATTACAGCTTAAAATTACTAATGCATGTACAGCCAATACAAATTTGATTTCTGGGGTAACAACTTTGCACTTTAAGGTTGAAATCTCAGAGATCCACTGCAGACAAAAGCAAACTTAATCATTGTCCGTAGTTAAATTAAAGGAATAAAACAAAAACTTTAAATCTTTTTATAAACACTTCAAACTTCGAGATTGAAATATTTTTATACCAATAAGTTATACACATCAAGATTCAAATATTTGCATACCAATAAGTTAAACTATCATATTCAAACATTTTACCTGCGTAAAGCAAAGAAATCAACGAAAACATTAGCTTATTCATACAATCATGTCATTTTTGCCGTTAAAAAACTTTACAAGGTAAAATGCATCTCTTTTTAACAATGATACCTACGCGAACCTATAACAAAACAACCTCGAAGTCCATATAAGGCTTTTTTGACGCATTTTTTTTTAGCGTGACGAGGTAAACTTATAATGCTTGCAGTATAAAGACTAATCGCCAGAGTAGCAAGTAATTTTGAGACCAGCAGAAGCTTCATGGACTTTTAAAGCCACAATTTAGCTTGCACACTCTTGAACAGATTTCTTACAGGCCATCTAAATATTTCGTGTTTCTAATAGGCTCCGTGTGCTGGTGTGGGCGGCGACACCAGAACCAGAACAACTAGCGCCACCACCGGCCATTGGCGGCATTTTACGGGTGTTGTCAACATCACCAGCGTGCTGGCCCCACACTGATCGCGCTACGGTGCGAAGTGTAATGGCACAAACCAGCGTGGTCGTTTTAACAGCTTTAGAGTTACAGCAAATATTCGCACTTTTTTATTACAAAACGCAAAATGTGGTTGCCAGCAACGTACACAGGCAGCAAACGATGTTCACTGCGGCCGGGGATGCCCTACCGAGATAAACGCAGCCTGCGATATTTCCAAGAACGGCGTTGGTCCTATAACAAGTGTGGTCTAGGACTTCGGGAAGAAGGCCGGTACAGTGAACGGTTGTGAGTTTTGTTGTAAACATCACGCTCAACCATCACTGCGCTTTATTAAAATTTATGTTAATCCAAGCCGAAACAAGCTGCATGTACTATGCCGGTGCCACGGCTGGTGTAAACAGGCTTATTCAGTTACTAGGTTCGTAAACTCATAACTGAACGCCGGGCAGCTATTGGCCACGTTCAGCAATGAGTTTAGTGCAGGTGTTCGCTCTGTTTAGGTCAACAAAATATATATTTGTATAAAGTTGGCCGCGATATACGTATCTACGTCGATGCAGCCGCTGCTGCCGTGCGGGCAAGAGCTCCGCGCGTCCTCTAGAAAAACGCAAGCAGCGATAAGCAACGTTGTACTGAAGAGGAATAAAACATTTAGTATAATAAAACAACGTAATCCTAAATTTCCTGGTTAGGCATACTATTAGTAACAAAATATTGCAGCAGCTTAGCTCAGCCAACTTTGGATATGCAAAGCAAAAGCTTGGCATAGTTTGGTTGATTATTGGTTTTGCTTCGTTAACCTTTGATTTACGGCATACCCAACCGCACCTCCAAGCCGCTCGGTTCCGTGCAACGGTCAAAAAAGGAGAATGGGTGAACGCGGCGTTTATTCACGGCGCACGCACCGTTACTCGTAGCTGGGCGCGAGAGGATTCCCGTTGCCCGAGGCGACCCAGTGCCGCACGTATGGGAGGCTGCGAGGGGGGTCGGCTGCCTCGGTAGCAGCGGCGTAGGCGACCATTGCGAGTTCAGCGCAGAAACACCGAAAACGTGATCTTGTGCGCAGCGCCGACAGCGATCCCTAGGAATCAAGCGATGCCCTTTGATGAGTGTGTCGCTGGGGGCGCGCCTTCAGTTACAAGGTCAGCTTTCGCATCCTCCACAAAATCGTTGGACGAAAGTAGTAAAGGTTTGCTTTAAAAATAAGTGCTCTTCCACTATGTGATAAATGATGACCTGCGAAGCTGGACGCAGTCAACTGCATGCACGAAAGAAAACACGTGTGCTCGTAATTTGCGATTGAGCATACTTCCTTGACAATTAGCTGAAAGAAACTTGGAAGGACCCGAGCTCCAGTCTCACGAACGAACATGGAGCTGTGTGTTTTCCTCCCGCCATCGCAGGAATGCTATTGTTTATGTAACACACCAAAGCAATCCGCTCCACCACTGAGAGGACCACCGGACTAGTCTCTTTGGGTCGTTTGGACGTCCACCGTTCAACCTCCCGCTAGCCGAACGGACATGTCTTCAGTTAAGGCATAAAACCTCATAGCTTCGAGTGAACGCCCCCCACCCCCTCCTTTCCAACCCGTGCACACGAGCAACTGGTTATGTGCGGGGGCTTACAAGTGAAAGGAACCGTCCAAAATGTCGCTCTAAGACTCGTTATGCAGTCCAAGTAATATTTGCTCCACGTCGGCGTTACTATCGGGCCAGCAGCCATTTATACGGGATGTATTCGCAGCTACTCGACTGACTAGAAATAGAGGACATAACGCGGCGGCAGAGGCTTTATAATATTTTTTGTGCCTATTCCCGCTTCTATTCAGACCGATGCGTCAATTCCCACTTTTCCACCAAAGAAACGACATGCCTCCGTCCAATTTCACGCTGAAACTGAAAGGTCTCGCGCTTTGTTCTCGCGGAAAAGCATGTGACTGTTCGTTTCCCTGTCCCGTCGTAGGCATCCTACTGTCTGCGTAACACACTAACCCAGACTGAAACCGCTTAATTACGGAGGATAGCTTACACGACGCAATTAGTCATGACACTTCTTCGTTTATATCTCGAACCAGCACAATGGGTATGTCATCTGTAGTGGCACGGACCTCAGCTGAGCGTGCACGCCCTATATCTGTTTTCTTCACCGCAACCTGTGTATGCATGAACCGGTATCCGGTGATGGGCGCATACTTAGGCGTGAAATATACCGGGGAAAATGACGCTAGGAAAGCCTTTTAATTTGAAGAACTATTTTGGGCTCAGGATGGCGTTCCAACTGGGCAGGTGGATCTTGAAGTCACACCTAACTGGCGAGATGGTATTGGAGGTGGCCACAGTGGCGGTGTCTTTCGAATATTTTTACGCCCATTCGCGCTTGTTTATCTTTTCCGTAATCATCTGATAACGGAATTACGCATATGTCAGCCGATAGCGGAACTTGTGAAACAGGCATCACCGTCGCCATGGGGAATAGTTGTGATAGAGCGGTGAGCTTTGGCGAGGAGGATTCCCAGAGCCACACCGAGTAAGGCCTCACTCACACAGCCGTTTTTCACCCCGTCACCTCACCGTCACGTCACCGTCTTCTGTTATGGGCGACGGTTTTTCGGGCGATTTCTCGCCGAAAACGGTGCAACGGTGACGGGAGGCCCAGTTTTACGTTTCCGTCCCGTCAACGTGACGGAACCATGCCTCGCTGTAAACCAGCTAATCAAAAAACAAATTTTTACGTCTAATTTTAGCGAAAACTGAGCACAAGCCGTTTTCTTTACTTTCCCCATTAAGTACGCTCAATTCTAGGCTAAACTGATCACTGGGCAGACGACCCTGTACTCTGACGAAGAGCTCCATTACGAACGCTACTCTGTTTACGGCTCCGCCGCTACTTTGTGACATGATGGTGCCGTGACGGAGAAGGTGACGGCTGTGTGAATGAGGGCTAAGTCGGCGTCACCGGAACAAAAACTAGGGGAAGGGGGGGAGGGTGCGGCGAGACATACACTGCTTCACAGTAAAAAAAAACGCCACCTGTAGCTCCTCTTCGCTTTCCGTAACACCCAAGCAGGGAATATTGCTGGGGCGTAGGTATGCTGGTGCGCGGTTTTTATTCCCGACGAAGTTAGCATTGCATATGCGCGTTTTGTCGTGCAGTGACAGTCACAGGTCCTGACGGGAGCTTATAGAGGACGCGCAGACAAACAACATCCCCGAGTCACACAATAGCAAACAAACGTTTATTGCCAGAAGTCGATCGGCGTTGGCTTCATTGTACGTCGCACTGCGGGGATTTATTGCTGCCGCCTTTCCTCGTCATTTTAAGAAAAGCGAGATAAATTATTTATTCAGCAGCCTCCGTGCAGTGTTTCTGCAAATGTTTCTGGAGCCGTATACCGAGCAGTACACAGAAATACGCATTACTAGCCCGACGTGTCCGCAACAACTGCGTATTGTCTGCCGCGTACCGCAGCTCCTTCAAGCTGACCAACATCGATTTTTACGGTACCGCTGCTCGGGTGGCTCGGGTGGGCTGCGGTAACACTCCAAACACCCGTGCACGGAGCGTATAACAAATGGTTGGCAGTTGCTTGACCTCTTGCGTCTAGCTACGATGGCGGCTGCTACAGCATCGTCTGCCCACACTGGTTGTGAGTATTTTTTCTGCGCTGCAAGCTGTAATGGCAGGCGATGACGTTATTTGTCTTCATAGTTTTTGACGTATCCATTTTTACTGGGTGATTTACTTGGGCGTGACCTGGAACGACACGCCCGCCATTTTTGCCTTTTTTTCAAGGAAATGTGTGCTCGAACAAGGATTTCACCATTGCTCCCTGCTTCGATCACTTCAGGGCCGCAGTGTTGCTAGCCAGCGCGATTTTCCCTCCACGGTATTTTGCTCGACGTTTATGTAACGTCTTGTAGTGCTGGGTGGGCAGCGTGAAACTGTACTATTAGGTACCGAGGGTAATCGTGTACAATGAATGGCAATCGCACATTGCATTGTCTCAATTCTGGTAGCCTGCAGTGAGCAAAAAATACAGTATAATATAATGTTTGTCTTATGTCCTCCAATTTCTTAGTCAACGCGTTGTTTATTCTAATTTCAGCTGTTTAGGTACTTGTTTGATAATGTGGAGATAGAAAAGGGTACCTTAACAAAGTACGAAATTAAGAATAACTAGAACAATCTTGAGACCGGCCAGCGGCCATTCGGTAGCAATATATTCGTCTGATCTTGGCAGCCGTCTTGTATTGGCACATAGTTAATATTACCAAATTGTATGAGAGCAATCTGCGTGCTTTTTGCCCAACGGGAAAACCGCTTCCATTCTGTGATCAGCCACAGTCAATAATAGTGACTCTGTCTGGCCAGTGAGCGGAAGCGCTTTCGCCGGTAGGGTAAAGTTAAGCCCGACCGCTCCTTTGCACATACGGAACGACACCAGAGAGAACTGCCGTCCTGCATGCCAGCAGTCTGTCTTGCCGGCCCTTGTTGTGGTGTGAAGTTTACAGGTAATGATATTTGATTCAAAGCCTTATAAGTGCTGTATAAATAATAAGTATGTGTTCCTTGAGTATAAACGTAACTTATTCATGTACGAAGTGCTGGCTATAGGATTACGATAGACCAACGTGTTTGTATTATGCGTCTGCAATTGTCCTTATAACATGCTTCAACGTTAATGTATGAGACACGCAAGGTCAGAGAGGGGCGTTGGTGATGTACTTGCCAATTTTTTTGTGCGTGTGTCAGTACTCAGTACCTGTTTAACTGGCGGATGAAGTTTAAATCCCATGCTACTGATTTTTCGAGCTCCTCCGATTCCTCATCCAAGATCTTTGATTGCGCCATAAGGGCAGGGATCCTTCCACTTGTGCATGTTAGGGGGCTGTTGGCCAATGGTGGGTGGCGCTCGCCAGCAAAATGAGAATGGCAAAACACGGAGAAGAGATAATGCGCGGGTGAGGGCGAAAGGCGGCGAGATCATAGAATGGCTCTACTTTAGGTATTTGAGCGGCCTTAGAAGTCCCACTCCTGAACCGCCCCCTCTAATCCCGTGTGCGCCATGGAGGAAACCTCCATGCGTGTGCTACAGGCGGGTAAAGCTGGCCCTCAAAGCTCTCCAAACATGGGTGCCGAAATGGTGCAATGGTGTTGTTGCCAGATCAGTAGTTGAAGGTAGGGTAAACAATTTTTTGAAAATCCGGTACAACTTAAGGCCCCTAAACTAAAAGTAGGCCACATTTTGGCAATTACTGTATGTACGTAGTATGTATTGTATGCTTTTTATAATTTTCTCATCGCACGTGTATCTGATGAACAAAACTAAAAGTAATATAAAGGAAAAAGAGGTGTGGGCTGTGGCGCTAAATTCAGTTTCGGTATTTTGTGAGGAGCGCCACTCATGTAGGAGATTTTTCAAAGCTTCACATACCACACCTCGGTGTCTACTGTGTCACTTCTTTGCTAGCAGAAACCAACCTATCTACCCCTTTTCTGCAGCGCACGCACTGCAGATGAAACTAATAAAGATGCCGACGCCGCCTGTCTTCAGAGATACCATTCAAAGATACCATTCAAAGATACCCGGAGTGGCGGCTCCCAATTTTCACTCTCCGTACAAGGTCATGTCACGTTATATGACATTTCTGGGCAGATCGGCAGCCTTTCAGTGTATATGATAAGTAAATAAAAACAAAGAAGTGTGCGAACCATTTTGCAATGTCTACCGCGTTGGTGACTCCGTGTTTGTGCTTGCCACCTAGCGGTCTTCGTGAGAATCGCCCTAACCAGGTTCAGTTGCGGACTTCCCCATGGCTCAGCACGCTTGTTTAGCGTCGTAACCGCGTAGTTGTCGTGATACCGCCGAAGAAGACCGAAAGCGATAAAGCGGACATGTAAAGAGCATTATTGCGTCCTGTTTGGTGGGACGGCGCAATTGTAGTACAGCAGTGCATACTTACACGTTTTCCCGCGAGAAACAGACTACGCGTTTCGCAAGGCTCTGTGGATGCGGAACGTACATATTAGAAAAAAGTGACGCCCACCATGCAAGTTTTCCCAAAGTACTCCGCTCAAAACAAGTAGCTTCGACGTCAGCAGCGAACTGTTTTTTCATTGCGATGAAGCCGCATTGCATGAGCGCGCGTACTTTTTGTCGACGCGCTTCCCCCGTGTGCTGTTCTAAAACATGTACCTGCTCTTTTTATATACCTGTTAGGTGCTACGGATATAAGTTAGGTTCTAATATTGTCAAGATACTTGTTTGAAATGACGCCTTAAATCCATTTAGCTTAGAAAATTGTCTTTTACTTCTCGCTTGAAACAGTACCTCAAATGCGCATCTGCGAGTCTGCGTCGCACGCAGCTCGATGTACAGGGCCGTCAACTTTAGGTGCGAACACGGCGCAGCGTTGCTGCGCTACGCGGAGCGCCAGTGCACAACCACGGCCGACATCTGCGTACGACAACTGAGCGCTTCCTCTTCTTAGGTCCGCGGTCCCAGTTGAATGAGACGCTGGAAAAGAGGGCTACGTATATTTTCGGCCACCAGGATTCATTTAATATGCGCTAGTATTACGCAGCACATGGGTGTCTGTATTTTGCCTTCGCGAAATTTTGTTCACAGCGACTGGGTTTCAATCTCGCGACATTGGTATCGATGTGTGTTGGCATTTTACATATATATGAATATCGCGCATAGTCGAGATGTTTCAGGCAGTCGCACAGCCAGTGGGTCACGCACCCAGCACAATCGTCCTACTTCCAGCCGAATTCTGGCGCGCTATTCCAGAAGGCCCGAGTTCCGCCTACTCCCTAGTTTCCAGCTGCTTGGGTTATGAAAGTGGAGATAGTTGGCCATTCCACACACCTCCAGCGAAACCGCCGGAATCGCGCGCAGCACGCCTGGCATATTCAGTGCGCTGTATTGGGGCCGCTTACGTTTTGTGCTATCTTCCGCATGGCTTGTGCTACGGCTTGTGCTATCTTCCGCATGCAGCACCATGTGCAGCATAGACTAGATAACCCCACTGCTACTTTGAAATCCCAGCGTGGCTGTTGGCCACGGCTGGCGCAGGGCGGTCTGTTTTTCTCGGTGTTCATTTCTTTCACTAAGTTATGCCTGGTAATTGGCGTAAGGGCAGTCCCAGTTCAGCACTGCGCAAGCAGAAACCAAGTAATCAAAGGGGTACACTGTAGCGAACGGAACACGCCCGGCTCCCGACCATCAAATATGGCTTTTGTTTACCGCTTGATTGAGTGTGCACGGCGGGCGCTTATTAGAAACCGTCCAGTGTTAAGAGCATGTTTGAACATTGGCGAGTGCGTTTTAGACGTTGAAGTTGTGTCTTTTGTCATAACCAAGTTTTCACGGTGCATGAAGAAGACTCCCGTGGTAAAATCGTGTCGTCTTGGCCTCCCCTAACGGACCGTACAATAGTGAACTCCAGTTCTGACCGAACACCCCGCGACTGAGGCACCATTGGCTGCCGGTGGCCTTTGGACTTCATGTTTGCTTTTTGCTATGCTCTGTCGCTGCTAGCGGACATGAAATGACGACTTCGGTGCTACGATGCTACGCCCACACAAATTGAACGCTGTGGGAGGGTGTGGCTTCGGTTGTTACGCCACATACATAAATGGGATGGTTGTGTTTGACTGACATTACAAGTCGGAGGAAACTCGGGCATGGTTTGGCACACCCCAGTTGAACCCGGGACGCCCGTGTGGTGGCCACTGCTGCGGCGTGGTTTATTTTTATGGTCGCCGTAGCAGGTATATTTCTACCCCGACTGGTCTTTTAAACGAAGGAGGAATTTCGAGCTCGTTTTAACTCTCGAAAAGTGCTGTGCATTGGTTGTGTAGTCCTCTGGCGAAGGACCCCCGTTTGTGAAGACTTAGAGGCGGCTTTCGCTCCATGACCGACGAGGAGCAAGTGTAGTGTGCGCTGCGGTTTTACGCGACGGGAGCTTCTACAGAAGCGTTGGTGGCGACCGCACCATCGACCCCACCAGTCGACCGAAAACCGGTGCGTGCGCAATACGATCAGTGGAGACGTGTTTCCAAGACCTCGCCTTTCTTTTAGGTGATTTGGCGGAAATGGTTTCCGCAGATTCCAACCGCGCGTCTATCCATCTGCAGCCGGTGCGTGCGCTTGAGTCATCATCTGCTCGGAAGACAGTTTCGAGGGAAGGGTTGCATGACTGTGCGTTTAGTTTGTAATTAGCGCAGCAGATAGACTCCCTCGAGGGTTTGCGTGACGCGCATTTCTTAAGAAAAGGTTACTGGCAGGACAGCTTATACGTAATACATATACTGTCACAGAAACAGTTGACGCACCTATAGCCGGTTGAGGTGGTTTAGTCGCAGGGTTGAAGGCTATAGGAACGCAGGCCCGAGCGTTGAGATAACCCTGTTCGTTATCCGCGCATGCACCTTATTAGGTTCATCTTCTTCCCCTGACAAGTGTTTGGCGCATATCGTCGCGTCTGCATTAGGACATAATCCTACCTCCTCTTCAACATGGTTGATGCTGGTACGGCGCATGCCCCGATAGCTTGATGGCTTGTTGCATCTGTTCATTCCCCTCGCTACAATACAATCAACGGCACGCGCCTATTGTCAGAGGCAATTTTTACACAGTTAAACAGGTGTTGTTCAGATTCACCGTCGTATGGCAGGAAGCAGACAATGAATTGCAAGCAAAGGGCAGAGCTAAGAAATAAAGCAACCGCGTGACTCCGGAGGGAGGGTAAGCGGTAGTGTAAAGGGCACGAAAGAAGAGAGGGTTACGAGGGGATTGAACTTATGAAAAAAAATGACTGTGGAGAGCTCCCTCGAACAAAAGTTGTGAAGAGCAAAATAAAATAAAACAAGCAAATCTGCAGAGTTTTTGTCCTTGTTGCTATTCCTTCCTTCGTAACACATGGCCACTTGGGGGATTGGCCCGCAATTCGGAGCTTTGAGGAACTAACGTGCCCGTTTCGCAAAATTCATAACACTTAGAATTTGAAAAGTAGCGGTTGTGACATGTTCGCTTGCACATGTGGCATGTTCGCTTGCAGTCTGCTTGCACACAAAGACAAACAAATGAAATAAAAGAAACTGACGCGAACACGTAATAACAGAAATGAAGCCGTTTAAATTATAACGTACCAAAAGACACAGAAACAAAAGCGAGGAAAATGCGAAAGTACAATATATTAGAAACGAAGTTGCTAATAATACGTATCGCCAGGCTTTCGCCAGGCGATACGTCGCCAGGCTTTGGCCGAGGAAATTTTGTGTCGAAAAGCGGTGGGTTTTGATAATGTAATACAAGTGCCAACTGTTCTGAATGTGGCGCGCATCTTTCCCCGCTTTCTTTTTTTGCCAGTCGGTCATAGTCACGTGATTGCACTCTGTGCCACCGACGAAAGAAACTGCTTCTTAGGGCGAAAATTTTCAAAAAAAAAAGCTCAAATGAACACCTGGAATCAAAATAAATAAGCTTTGTACTAAATACAAATTAATAAATGAAAAGTACAATAAAATGAAGTAGTTGAATTGTCTTGCCCCCAGTAGCCACCAGTGCAGCAGTGGAACGAGAGAACGCACTGAAAGGTGCGCCATGCCCTAGTAGCGCATCTTTGGAGAGCGCTAGCCTGGACCGATTACTTCACCTTAATAATCAGCAAATAGCAAGAATCGAATTTTTGAAACGTTTTAACTCTGCCCGAAATATTATCATGAGCATATTAGTGTCAGCACAGCTCCGCCTTGCCCAAGTTTCGCTCAAACTCAGGCCTTCTGGAATAGCACCCCTGGACAGGCTCGAGCCTGCTGCATTAAATTGCATAAGGCATTGGTTGCGCGGTCTACCTGGCTAGTTATTGGGAGAGAGCGGCCCTTCCCTTTGTTGCCACCTGCTACGTATCATCCTTTCTGGTACGACGTGCACTTCCTCGAAATGGGCCTACGGAAATAATGAAGCCGTGGTCACCAGTTTCATGCTACACAATTGTGGAACAGCTTCTCCGTTTTTCAGGTCCACAACTTCTGTCTTATTTTTTGCCATCCCCGCACACATTGCCTAGCGAAACGCCACTAACTGAAAAATAAACAATATTTTCAATACGTTTTCAATGTGCTTTTCAATCTGCTTTTACGTTTTCAGGGTACGTTCACAATGCAAGTAAAGGCTTACATATACACAAACACTTGAATTGTTGACTGACCATATTCTGATTCATTTTCATATTTTTGATATTTGTTGTCGATTGCAATGAGTTTGTTGATGACATTTGAAAGCGCATCGAGCAATCTGAAAGGGTCTTCGAGCTAGACTTAGCATGTGACACTCCGGTAAAAACAATTAGGGTAGCTTACACCCACGCGCAAGCCTTGAATAGCAGGCTGTTCCAGGTGAGCATTAATGGACAAAGTTAAGTTTGAATATCATTGCCATTTGCATAGTTGCAATGCTAGTAATCGTCGTCATTTGCATCAAAGAGGTCGTCGTCTTTTCCGCGGCGAGCGGTGGACGGAAAGTCACCCTCAGCATTGTATCCTCCCACCATCTCCTCGTCATCGACTGAAAGCAGCGGTGGCGGGATCGCGAGTCGTCTGGGAAGGATGGACACTCGTAGCCACATCTCCGATTCATAATGTCTCCCAAATAATGTGGTGGTCGTGTGGCCTCTCCGCATCTTTTCAACTAAAGTTGAAAAGAAGGGTGCCTTTTCAACTTTGGCATTAGATCTTCAACATTATTGCTGAAGTTTTTACAAGCGCGGTAATGGTTGACGACCGCACTGGAGGTTCGTTTTTTTCTTGCAAAAGCTCACGAGTGCTCGGCATTTTCCCGGTTGTCGAGGGTTGTCCCAGTTTTTTATTTTTGCTTAATCCACTGGGCGTGCCGGGGACACTCCGCGGTCACCGCGAGGCGCGCACCCACGAGCGCACAGACGTTTCTTGTTTTTTTTTTCTGCAACGGCAATCTTACGGCCAATAACAGCCGCTCCGCTGAAAATAACGGGCTGGACGGCACATCCAGTTATACGGCCATCTGCTTTAAAGAGCACCCGCAGAGAATAAAGCTTTGCTCTATTACTCTCTATACTTCTAGCTCTGCACTTTCGAGCTCGGACTTTGAGGTGCTGGTTGACCAGCTACCCAACCACACATCCTAGCAGGCGACCTTAATGCACACAATTCTCTTTGGGGCTCTTCTCGCACGGCTGCCCGAGGTCGCCTGATAGAGACGTTTTTAACATCCTCTGGAGCATGTCTTTTCAACACAAAACAGCCTACATACCACAACATAGGACACAACACATACTCATACCTTGATTTGGCTATTGGCTCCGCAGTTCTTTTTCCTTGTCTTGAGTGGGGCGTGGGTACGGGCTCATTAGGTAGTGCCCACTTCCCCACCTCGCTAACATATATAGGTAAAGGCCCATGCAGTCCATCTTCCCAAAACAGGTTCAATGGAGCAAGAGCTAACTGGAACACATTTACAGAAACATCCAAAGTACACTACACATTTATGGGACACATACATTGAAGAAGCTAAACAACTCCTTACGGTGCACATCCTCGACGCCGCTAAAAAGTTCATTCCCCACGCCTCTGGTGCCCCGCGCCACCAGAGGAGGCCCTGGTGGAATTAGGACTGTAGGTGGGCGCGAGAGGCCCAGAACAAGGCGTGGGTTATCCTTCGTCCGTACCCCACATCGGGTAACCTCATTTTGTTCAAACGGGCCAAGAAGTTATTAAAACCTGTGCGCCGTAAGGCAAAACGAGAGAGGGGGCGTTCATAACATCAATAAACTCCTACACAGACACACGAAAAGGGTGGGAAAAAAAGAATACGCAAACTCAAAGGACAACAAACACACAGCCTGCCTCTGGTCAGCACAGCATGGGACACACTTGAAGCCAAAAATACCTTGGGATCATCGTAGATAGAAATCTATCTAGGCAGCCGGAAGTCAAGCGATTACGTACTCGTCTCTCTGCGGTGGCACAAGTTATTGGATACGTTGCTGGATGTCGAAGGGGAAGCGACTGCAGATCCATGGTGCTTCTCTGCAAAGCATAGGTAGACGGCTTGCTGCGCTACAGCCTGCCTGTTCTGCAACGGCTGTCGCCCACATGCAAAAAGCAACTCAATGCGGCTAGAAACAACTGCCTGCGTACCTGCCTCGGCCTTCCTAAGGGCTCATCGTGTGTTGGCACTGTCGCAGAGGCTGGTTACTTGCCTTTAGATATTATTAGAATGCAGGAAACATTTCGAATATACTTGAGGCATGCGCTGCACGCAAAATCCAAGTTCTTGGCTGGTCTTGTACGATGCAACAAAATTTCCAGCTTCGCAGAAACTCCACATACTATAAACATCTCTGTACCTACCCAACGACGACAACTCATGCCATCTGATTTCCCGCGTTGGACTCTATCACCCCTATGCATAAAATTAAACATACCTGGACTCACATCAAAAAAGTTATGCCTCAGATATGCCTCCTTCAACTAACACTTGCCCATATAAGTGACCAATACTCTCATATGACCCACATTTTTACTGATGGATCATCTACGCCTGACTGCAGTTCTTCTGGGCTCTTCATTACATCCACCGGCCAAGCACTCTCATACCGTCTTGAGCGCCCAACATCATCTACATCTGCTGAGCTTCATGCCATCAAACAAGCACTTCGCTACATTCTCCGCCAGCAGCCACCACAGTGGGTAATCTTTACGGATTCGAAGGCAGCACTGCAAACTCTTCGACGTGCCAGCTGCTTCAGCATTCACGAACATATATCCCGCGATGTCTCTTACCTAAATCATCTAGTTTGTGTCGCCGGACACCGCGTGATACTGCAGTGGATCCCTGCCCACTGCGGCATCATAGGCAATAAAAAGCAGATGAGGCTGCCAAGAGAGGATTGCAACTGCGGAACGTGAGGAACATTTTCTTCACGAAGCACGATGCCTCTGGGCTAGCAAAGGAGCTTGTTTTCAGGGAAAGAAGCACCTTCTGTTCTCTCCCGGAAAACCAGCACCCATTCCTGCATCATGTCGACCCAACGTTGGCACTGAGGTTACCGGAGCGACTTCCACGTCGGCTAGAGACTTTGCTCCATCGCTTACGTCTCAACGTGGCGCTAACACATACCTACCGCTATCGCCTTGGCCTGACCTCGAACCCCTATTGTGACAAGTTCACCAGAAACCGTCGAGCATATTTTACTGGAGTGCCCTACATACTATCAAGCAAGAAACAACCTCGCACAGAAGATCGAGTGCCTCAACCACAGTTCCTTGACTTTAAAAGCACTTCTGGGACCATGGCCATCTCCCTCCTCTCAGCGTAAAGTGCTAACCGCATTATTTGAATATCTCAACGACATCGGCGTCGCTGAGCTGATATAGACCAGACCATTTTTGCACTGTACAACCGCCCATAGACTTTTCACGTGTCGCCCTGACGGACCCCAACGCACACGCTTCCTCCTTTTTTTCACTTCTTTTATTTTCTCCTTTCTTGTCTCCTTTCCACCTTTCTTCCTATTGCAACTTTTTCCCTCTCTCCTCCTTCCCCAGCCCAGAGTAGCATGTCGGCGTTAACATGCCGGCAGACCTCTTTGCTTTCCTCTAATAAAGAGCTTTCTCTCTCTCTCTCTCTCTCTTGAAGACCAAGCTGACACACTCGCACAACGCTTCCAACACGTGTCCAGTTCAGCACACTGCATAAGCACTTTCATGAAACACAAACAAACGGCCGAAAAGAAGCCTATGCTAGATAGGAATGGGTCAACATCTTATAACTCAGTGTTTCACTGCATGAGCTGAGGGCTGCTTTGAGCACGAGTAAACCATCAGCTCCAGGCCCAGACAACATCACATATACAATTATACAATACCTACACGCAGGCAAACTTGAAGCACTTCTACATGTGTATTATAAATATGGCTTTCGGGGCACATCCCACACTCTTGGAGGGAGGTCATAGTAGTGGCTTTCTTGAAGCAGGGAAGGACCCGTCGTCCCCTTCAAGTTACCGTCCTATAGCCCTGAGGAGCTGCCTGTGCAAGCTTCTCGAGAAGATGATAAATCGCAGGCTCGTGTACTTCCTTGAGTACAGTGGTATTCTCGAGACCTGCCAGGCAGGCTTCGGGGCGGGGCGATGCACGAACGATCCACTCGTATTTCTTGAATTATATATAAAGGATGCCTTCGCGCGTAAACAGTATTGCGTAACTGTTTCTCGACCTCGAGAAGGCCTACGACACCGCTTGGCGTTACCGGCTCCTTAGTGACCTCAAGTCATTCGGTGTGTCGGGAAACATGTTAAACATCCTTTTTAGTTACTTGTCGGAGAGAACATTTCGAGTAAAAGATGCTTGTGCACTCTCAAAGGTTTCGTGCAAGAAAGTGGCGTGCCGCAAGGTGGCGTGTTGAGCTGCACCCTCTTCATAGTTAAGATGAACTCTCCTGGAAAGGCACTGCCACCTACAATATCTTATTCCATGTATGTAGACGATGTCCTGATATCTTATAAATCATGTTATATGTCCATCTGGAAACGTCAAGTCCAGCTTGGTGCAGAGAAACTTTCCAGCTGGACTAACCAGAATGGTTTTAAAATTAATCTCGGAAAGCCTCCTGCGTTGGGTTCTCCAGGAAGCGTGGGGTCCACCCGGACCCCGACACCACTCTTGAGAAAGTGCCGAGTCCTGTGGAACAAGGAGGACAAGTTCTTAGGTATTGTGTTTGACCACAAACTCACATTCATTCCCCACATCAAGGAACTTAAACATAAATGTCTCAAAACAGTGAATATCCTTAAGGTTCTTTCCCACCAATCCTATGGTTAACACAAAGACCTCCTGCTGCGCTTGTATACTGCTTTGGTTGGGTCTCGTTTGGACTATGGCCGTGTGGTGTATGGGTTGGCGACTAAGACAGCATTGCGAATGCTTGACCCAGTGTTACACTTGGGGCTTCCTCTTGCGTCGGGTACTTTGGCACTAGTCCGGTGCAAAGTCTGTATGTCGAGTGTAACAAGTGGACACTTGACAACCAACGGACGTACATGGACTTGCTTTATGCTTCTAAAATTTCATCGCGCTGAATAACCATCCTTTTTATCCGCCTTGGATCTCAGCACTTCGTTTTTCTATGTGTACAGATCATCTTTTCAGACATTTTACTGCCTTGGAAAGTTTACCGTGTGTCCTGTGACGTTGCTTTTATGAAACTTGATTTAAATCGGGTACCAACAAGCTGGTAATACTGCAGCACTTTCTGTCTCTGCAGTTTAAATACCCATGTGCAGAATTCTACAGTGGCGCTTCTAAAACCCCCCCTATTGTGTCCTGCGCTGCTCATGGTCTGAATTTCAAGCAGCCAGAACCGTGAGCGTACACACAACAATTTTTTCAGCAGAAGCTTATGGAATTTTACTCACCGTACAGCACATTCATGAATTGATCAAAATTCCCAAATTCCATCATTTTTACAGATTCCTTGAGTGTTGTTCGCGCACTATCATCGCACAAACCCCCCAAAAACCACATAATTAATCTTGCATTCAGCACTATCATGTCTGTGAGTATGCGCAAACGCATGAGCTGCTCGTCTGCTTGGTCCCATGACACGCTAGGATCGGTGGAAACGAGTTGGCAGACGAGAGGTCTCTGCTACTGCTGCACTCAGGAACACTGTAGACATAACAACCGTACCATATACAGACCTCAAGCCCCACATAAAACCCACTTGCGTAGAACATGGCAAACACACTGGAGGAACAGGCAGATAATAAGTTACACGTTATAAAACCACGCTTGGGACCATACACCACTGACACACGCAACAGATACACACGGAAAGTCGTCTTGGCTAGGCTACGGATAGGGACACCCATGCAACGCACTCCTAGCTACTCACAGGATTGTCGAGACCCTACTGCAGCAGATGCGGAGATGCCCTATCCGTAGTTCACATAATTCATTCAATGCACAGCAGTACACACAACGCGACGCAAACACTTCCCACAACTATACAGACTACACGTCCCTTACACCCAGCGTTTTTCTGGTCTGACGATCCCATGTTTTCCAACAAGTGTGTTTTTAAATATTTAGAAGTTAAAATTTTAAACCTCATTTCATACCACGCATGATCCCTCCCTGGCCGTATACACCAGCCACGCCTATTGGCGTTCTCTGACTTTACTTGTGTTTTTTTCTGGTTTAGTGTTTACGGTTTCACCTCTCATATATAACCATTGTTTTGGCACTCTTTGCCCCAGTTTGCCTTGCGTCATTACCCTCCAACCATCATCATCATATTCGACGGGTAGCATGACTTCAGCTGTCACTGAATCCAGTGGCGCTTTCCCCAGTGTGGCTAGATGAGTGACGTCGGCGGCATCTTCTATGAACGCGGTAGTAGACGTCTTCGTATGGCGGCGCTCATTGCAGAAATTAGTGAGCGAAACCGACGTGCACGCATTTTTCAGTTTCACAAGACCCCTCGCTATGCAGATACCCTTATGCAGCTGTAACCTCGTGTTATCTTGAGCTATTCCTTCAAGTAATTGGAATGCGTTATTCTTTACCTTGACAAACACACTGGCGCGAGCAGGAAGCATGACACCGTCGTTAGCAATACGTAAAGCCGTGTTGCGTGGGTATTCGATTAATTGTTTTTTGGAGAAGCTGATCGTGACTTTCTCCAATTTAATCACTGCACCATTTTCTTGTAAGAAGTTCATACCGAGAACTAAACATTTTGAGCTATCGAGAAACACGATGAAGTTGCCAATGTATGCGAATCCATGGATCGTCATTCGCGCTGCACACCTACACACAGGGGTGATGAAATGGCCTCCGGCAGTACAAATATGCAAGCCAGTCCGGGGCGTTAGCACGTTCTTGAGTTGTGTGGTGAACGTCTGGCTCATAACGGAATGGTCCCCACCAGTGTTGGCCAACGTAGTCATCTCGCAGCTGTCGATTTGTACAGCTGACGCTGAGTAGAAGCGGGCTACTGAAGGTCACGTGAACCCTCAGGTAGTACTAAGAGTATGCCAGGTGTGATTTGCCGATAAAACGTCTAACTTTAAAAGCTGCCATGCGGTTGAAGAGTAATTCTAAGAATGGTGTAGCATCCCCACCGTATGCGAAAGAGCTTGACTTCATTTTATGTAGCCCTTCTCTATGCAATTGCATTGTTGCTGTTTGGCCTTCACATTACCATTACAAAATCTTGTTGATTTTGACATGGAACACTGCAAGTTTCACCTAGAATTCAACAAAACTATTTCAATACCCAGTTATTTTGGTCGTCACTACACCATCACGCAAATCTGATATAGCGCCCAAAGTCCACTGTTCGGAAGTAGTAGGTGTGTTTTACTCAATCAATAACCAACTAAAGTTCGTGGTAAAATAGGTATAAGTACTATTCCAGTCTCTCAGTCAGGCAAACAAAGTGTTTGAAATGTGTGTTTCGGGAATACATATTGACACTGTTCTGCCATCATTTACTATCATACTACATTTTTCCATAGGTAAATTTATCAAATTAAAACAGTGCACCTCACGCTGCAGTACATAAGCATTTATGTGAATGCTCGCTTTCAGATTACATAGCCTCACAGCAGTGCAAAGGCTATGAAAGCAAGCTCTGCTTTTCCGTTTCGTTAAGCAACTTGCTCGTACGTTGAGCAACGCCAGACACATCGCGCAGAGTCCGATTCAATAAATTGCATTCAGCTTGGACGAAGCACACGGTGAGACTGAAGCGGAAGCTGGAAAACGAGCCATAACCCGTTTCTGGCTGGGATCCTTAGTCGCGCAAGAAAACGTCCAGCAAAATCAACTTACCTTATTTCTTCTTCCGGGCACGCGGAATTGCCGCCGCTCTTCGATCGTTTTAAGCGGTATTTGAGCAAACCCTTGATCTCTTGTCTTTCCGAAGGGGCAAGGAGGCTTTATGCAGAAAGCGCGAACACATTTTACCACGGCATTTCGCAAACAAAACATGAATTACAACACGCACAATGCACACCCACTATCAACCACGCTGGCAACAATCGTCCACGGGCGAAGTTACATCGGAAACGACCGCAGCGCCGAATGCGTGCGCAGAGGTCTGCCTTTCTATTTTGATGCGAAGTGATCACTCAATATTGCCAATTTAGTCAATCTTCTAAGAATCATTTATTCAAAAGTTTCAGTGCTTTTGGTGTTCACAAGTATTTAAATTTGAATAAAATCCCGATTGCATTTTTTAGCGCTGCCACCTAGCTTCCAGCCCATTCGGAATGGCTGCCAGTTTTCGCTCGAAGATCTAAGCCAATCCGGTCGTATGTTTAGCGCATGGCAGCGCGTGAAAAAATCTTGAACGATAATGGCGAAGACGAGTAAAGGCCTTTGAATAGGTATGACGGCGTGCTCTATCTCCCCCAGGAAAGTTGTACAATTTACCTCCGACTGGTTGTACCTGCTGGTATCTCTGGCTCTGATGTCCTGCATCGAGCTTGGTCTCCAGGAGTTTTATGGGTCATGCTAATCAATTAAAATGCACGTGCCCTAATATACTATGCAGCTCGAGCAAAGTTTGGAGTGCGGCCTGCTTCAACGTAGGCTTGCACAGGAGTCCTATGAATCACTCGGCTCGCTCGTTAGCGGATCTTGATGTTGCCTTCATCATTTGAAGGTATGATCAGAGACTTCGTGGGGAATTGTTTAGGGCATCAGCAAATGAAAAGAAGTTACATTCTTTACCGAGTCAAACCTTTATCGCACGTGTCGCTAGCGTTTACTTTTTTAACCACTTGGTTGGTAAAACTGAAACTTCTTGTAAAATGCACAGCGTTTAGGTGAGTATTTACTGTACTCGCTCAGGACTGTTTAGCAGCATTTTTGATTTTGTCGGGTTTTTTTCGTAACTGCTACCTCTAAGAGGAGGATATCAGGGAGGGAGGATTGCCTTTGAGATACGGAGAAGTCAGCCTGGAAATGAGATGGCGTGACACTCCACTTATGATGTAAAATAGCGAAAACAATGAATACGCCAGCACACAAAAACGTACGCAAACGCTAACACTTCTAGAAACGCAAAAACGGAGAGGCGGACAAACGTAGACACAGTGCAAGTGTTCAGAAAATTACCTCAAAGTGCAGTCACGGAGACAAGGCAAGGCTTTTGCAGCACTCGGCGGCACCGTAGTCGAGTACCGTGAACCTATGCTATCGCTGAGTTTCAGCACACACTTCATGTTCGATGTCCTAACGAATACTACAGGAGTGGCTAAGTGGTGATATTGCGCCCATTTTGTGTATGCAGGTAGTTTTGGTGAAAGCAATGTTGAGGCTTCCTCAGATTTCTGCCGGTCATGCTAAAGTCACTGTATCTAGGCCCTGCAGCATTAGGAAAGCCCAGGCGGGATCAATTTTGTACAGTGGCCGGTTGACAGTTGTAAGTGCAGCACCGGCTAGCTATGGGTTTTCGCGTGTGCGTGATAGCTTACGCATACCGTTAAATTGGGCATATTAGGCAATTCAGACTACCCAAACGAACGAGTTCTTTTAAATAATTAGCTATGGTTAAAGCTTGTTTTGCATAAACGAGGTTGGTATGCTGTCAATCAAAGGTATTAGAAATCAAACGCAAAAAGATAGGTCTTCTGAAACGATGAAACTGTATTGCTGACTTCTTCACAAAGTTACTTATGGCGGAGGTGAAAAGCGAACGCGCCCGTGTGCTCGAGATTTTGGTGCACGTAAAGATGCCTAGGTGTCGAAGTTATTCCGGAGCTCTCTACTACGGCGGCTGTCCCCGCCTGTGTAGCGTCGGCGCGTTAAACATCATAATAACTTATCCATCAGTTACAAAACATTACGTACAAGTTTATTTTTCATCAGTGTTATAATAAAATACGTTAAGATTATGCACCGCTGTTACAGGTGACGTCTGAGTGAGTGCAAATGAGAGATTTCGACCACTTCGCTTTCTGCAGAAAGCATATGCCTATGCAAAACAATCAGGCAACAAAAATTTAGGATGCCCGACAGGTCTAATTTATGAGTGGTTGCCTTCATACTTAGACTGATATCACGGTTTCGGCGGGGAAATGCCAGTTTTCCTTAAGTGTGAAAAAAATCTCGAACCCAAATTTTCTTGTTTTTTTGACCAGTAGGACCCATCAGTACATCGATCTGCTGTCATGTTTAGCGGCCGCCGAGCAATACACATTGTGGGGGCCATACTTCACTCTAAGCGATATTGAAGCAGATCATAGAGATAATGCAGGGCTCCTATGCGGCACAAACCACGAGTAAAAAAACATGCACGGCAGACAGAATCAACGCACGAACACATTGCATTCCGGCCCTCAACAGGGGTAAATAAAGTTAGCAGATAATTTTTGCTGCCTTTCAGATGTATGAATACTGAAAAGCACCTTCAGATATCTTCGTAAGTAATATATATGCTTCATTCACGTTTCAACTACTCCCTCCGTCCTCTCCTCTTAGATTTTTTTTATCAACCACACATGTGCCTTCGAGGTGTTCACTTAAATCAAAATTTATACTACAAACGCGGTAGTCCAAACCACTACGACATCAAGAACGATTTGTAATATACCGGTTTCGTCTACCAATGTTTCATGTAAACGACCTTGCAACAATAGGTAAATTTAATTGCTCATTGCACATCTTTGTAACCTAAATATTTGACTTATTTGGTAACCTTTAGTTCGGATATTATGTCTCGCCTAATTTATGTGCTGATATGTTTCTCATGTGAGTGAGTGAAATAGTAAAACTGTTATTGAAGCGTAGTGCAAATAAGCAAAAGAAAACAGGTCGGTAGGCGGCCTTTTCTCAATACAAAGCCACAAGCGTTCGCCAGTACTCTGGACCATGTGAGCAATATACCGGACTGCTACTTGGCTGCTAAAAACGCGAGCTCGTTCAATTGCAAACACGCTTTCCGCATTTTTCCACCAACACAGATTACTAACGAAAACGTTTGCTTGATATCGACGCATCGGCAGTTACATGTAAAACTGCTATCGCAATTAATGCTCCAAAATACAGACACTATACATGTTTTCGCGTACTAATTAGCAGAGGTCGGCAGACTCACTCATGGGTTCACTCACTCAGACTCATTTAAACTCAAATTCACACGTGAGTTTCAGTTTGAGCCCCACCGAGTTTGAGTACGCCTGAGACCGAGTGAGTTCGGAGTCCATTGTGAGTTTTGAGTGCATCTTGAATTTGAGTTTGGGGACATTTTGTGTTCGAGTACATTTTGAGTACTGACTACATCTTGAGTTTGAGTACATTTTGAGTTTTGAGCACATTTTTAGTTTAAGTATATTTTGAGTTTCGAGAACTTTTTGAATTTGAGTACATTTGGAGTACTGAGTGCATTTTGAGTTTGAGTACATTTGTAGTTTTGAGTACATTTTAAGTACTGAGTACATTTTAAGTTTGAGTAATTTTAGCGTTCTGAGTACATTTTGAGTGTTGAGTACTATGAGTAGCCTAAGAGGCAGCTATGGTTGGTTGTTAAGTTCAATGTTTCGCTTGGGGCTCTCAATTCAGGTTAGCTGCGGGTACAGCAGCATACGCAATGCTTGTGATTGGTTGTTGGGGAGGTGGCGGGGTCAAGGGGGGGGATCTAATTTAGCAGCTGGGCGTGTGAACAATAATCGACTGGTAAGGTCATAAAAAGGGTTATCGCACCTTTTCCTCTTGATGGATCCTTCTATGAAGGTGGGAGTGGGTCGTAGGAAAGCACACGGCGGCGCCTTCTTGATGGTTGTTCACCGGCTTTGTTGATGGTTTCATTACCTAGGGTCAAAAAGGAAGAGGTGAGCCCCGGGGGGAAGTGGCGGCGGCTGTCCCCGCCGCTGTTTCAAATGAGTTGTCAACTGAACTGAGTGGGCGACGCACTTTTACATAGAATAATGACCGCATTATGAGATAGATTGTGTAAAATTTGAAACCCATGTAGCTAAGGCGTGAAAGGCATTCAGTAAAGGTCCCGATTAAAGATATTGCGCGGGGAAATTTAAAAATAATGCTTCCTGTTTATAGTCATCAGACAGTACTAAGTCGTAGATTGGGTTAAAATTCAAAACAATGCAACGAGGGCGTCTGGGGAATCATATTCAAGGTCTAGATAAAGGGAATCACGTGGGAAAAATGCGTTATGGTTATGTTATGACCTAATCAAGCCAATCAAAGATCAGGTGAAAATTTCAATTCATAGCGCTAGGGCGTGTGGCGTATGAATTTAAAGGTCTTTATCATGTTAATCACGCGGGACAAATGCAGAAATTTTTCCTGATTATCTTGTGGCATAGTCATATTGGTTCATAAAATGGGTTAAAATTCATAATGATGCCGATAGGGATTGCGGGGCATCAAGCTGAAGGTTGCGATGAGGGAAATTTTATAGGACAAAAATGCGGTAAGGCTATATCAAGAGATAGTCATGGTTAGTCATTGTTTGGGTTAACATTCAAATTGATGCCACTAGGATATGCTAGGTACCGAATAATGATCTCGATGGGGGGAATCACGTAGGAGAAATACAGAAATGCTTCCTGGTTATAGTCATGAGATTGTCATGGCGAGTCTTATATTCGGTTAAAATTCGAAGTGACCCGGCTCGGGTTCGTGGGGTATCATATGTTCGATCTTGATGAGGGGTACCACGTGGAACAAATAGAAAAAAAGGCTTCGTGGCTCTAATCATAAGATAGTCATGGTGAGTCATAGATTCGGTTCAAATTCAAGGTGAGGCCACGAAAGCAAATGGGGAATCAAATTCAAGATTTAAATTAGGGGAATCACCTGGGCCGTATATTTAATTCGTCCTGCTTACAGCGATGACAGTCATGGTTAGTCAGATTTGATTTAATTCCAATTGATCCTTCTAGGGTGTGTGAGGCATCAAATGTCTCGTTGAGTGTAATCACGTGGGACAAATACAGAAATGCTTTGTGGTTATAGTTATGAGATAGTCGTGGTGAGTCATAGATTGAGTGAAAATTTAGAGTGACACCAATAGGGCTTGTGGGGTATCAAGTTAGAGGTCTCTATGAGGGAAATCGCGTGGAATAAATAAAGAAATGCGTCCTCCTTTACATCATGGTATAATCATGGCTAGTCACTGATTGGATTAAATTCAAAGTGATGCGAATAGGGCGAGTAGGGTATCAAAATATTTGTCTCGGTGAAGGAAGGTGAATGGGATGCAACCATCGGAAATCATGGCATTGAATAATGACCAGTTGAGTAAAGAAGTCTTATTGAGTGCTCCATCGATATAATTTTACTAGTTAATCGTTGGCACGCCATCTTGAAAGCGTGGTTGGTTCGAGACATTGCAGCACTCAACATCCTTCAACAAGTGTGCGTTTCATAAAACAGCTTAGGAAGTATTGGGGTGATATGCCTCCTACGGATACGCTAAGAAGCAAGTGGGTTGGCGCAATCAACAAATGCCTCGGAGCGCGCGCGCATACGGAAAATTTCCAAACATGGCATGGCAAGCGTGTAGACATTTAATACTCGCTCCCATTCCTCATACTTAGTTTGTTGTTAAACAGGGCCATAAAATGCTCCTTTAACTGTGTAGGTCGGAGAAGCACCTGCTCAAAAAATTTAATATTCGCCGCCTCATAACCCTATTTCGTGCTGCCAAACAGCGGCAACCTATTTGATACACCAAGACTTCACGGCCGTTTGCTTGCTTAAAAGAACTTTAGCGTTTCAGCGGTGGGTATGAACCGCGAACAGCTATTTCCTGAAATGACCGGCCGTTCTCCGCCACAGCGACGCTTTTATTTCGTTTTCGCCTCAACTTTTTCGCATACCCGAGCTGCAGCATAGGTGTCCGGGTGATGTTTGTCGGCTTCCCGTCGATGAGATGAACGGAACATACCTCCAGAGAACAAAAATGTGAGACAGAGATTGAACTTGAGGGTGAATAAACAGTATTTCTGGAAGAAGCGTACGGCTGTACGTATTCTGGGAAATTTGCTTGGTTCGAAGACTTTCCGATTAAGCACGACGACCAAATCGCGGCGGCACTCAAGAGGGGCAGAAAATTTGAGCATCTAATAGATTCCCCACATCCAGACACTTCTTTTGTCGTGGGGCACTTCACACGTTTGTTGCAAGCGCCCTTTGCCCTAACGCTGATTGTTGGTGCAGCCATTACGGCGTAATCACGCCCTGAAGAGTAGCTCCTGCATTTTGCCACGTAAAGGCAACGACGGCAACCTGCCCACAATTAAGAAAACAAACATCAATTGGGGATGAAAAGTGGGGCGTCTGCTTGCACGATTAAACGTAGCCTCACAGGCAGCCCCCATCAGGTCAAAGCGCCTGTTTGGTGGCTCGCCACCTTAGCGCCTCTGGGACAGAATTTATGGGCAAATCTGAGAGCTCTCCCACGATTTGAGACAGAGAGACTATAACTTTAATGAAGACCAGCGATGTTAGCCGAGCCGTCGGGCTGGCTTGCTACGCTTGATGAGAGAAGAAAAAAAAGCGTGATAATGAAAAGATGTCATTTGATGCGCCCAAAATTTTTAATCACAGAACTCTGTCCACTTCAGTGCTCCGAAGAAACTCCAAGAGATCTTTGATTGAACGCGCAGCCTGACTGGGACCCGACCAATGACCCAAAATAGCCCTCAGCTCCAGCCCCGCACCAAGCGGCTCGCACAGAGATAACATGAGTTTCTCTCTTTGCACGGTTTACTTTGGACATGCGCATATGACATGATGAATGTCTTCCCGTGAGTCACATCTCGGACAAAGAGGTGAAGATATCTGGTCGATTTTATACAGGTAATGTCCCGTGTGGGCCACATTCACGCGCAGCCTATGCAGAATGACTTCCTCGCGCTGGCTAAGTCCAGGTGGCATTCTGAAGGTGTACATTGTATCAATCGCATGAAGAGGTGCGTATTGCTGCCTTGCATCAGTCCCAATAGACATATGCGCTTTCCACGCGGTTGATGAGGCGAGTATTGCCGCATCCTTTCTGGTAAATGGGATCGGCAGAGCTTGAGTGCAGAGTCTGTGGGCAGATCAGGTGGCTTTGTCAGCTGTGTCGTTGCCGGCAACTCCGCAGTGGGCATGAAGCCACTGCAGACCTACGCTATGTCCCCTTTGTATGGCTTGTGAGTGCAAAATATTGATTTCCCAAGCCAGCTGTTCTCTGTTTCTGAGTCAGAGGTAGAAGCGAACAGGTTTCCGTAAAATTCCTCGGCTATTTTAGTAGGTCATGAATATTGTCGGTTTTGTATCCACTGGCACCCGGAGTCCATACAACATATTTTTGCAATACTGACCTTCTATCTAGTCGCTTTCGAAATCCCTCCGTGTTTCAATTTTGGTTCAATTTTTGCAACATTTAAAGCCCGGATGTCCGCAGTCGTGCTTTTGTTGATCAAATTGGTCATCTGTATCATGTCTATCCTGTTTCGCGGGGTGTGGGCTAACATTTTCCGGCGCTGATCAATAACGTCCTTAGTTTTCTGTGATCACTTGCATTCGAATACGGGCGGTTTTTCCTGTATGGCTAGTGCTGACATCATTAACGCATGCGTGAAATCGTAATTGAGAGAGTCCACATCAATATTTTAGGTAACAAACAGAATTTGTTTTCAAGTAACCTTCGGAATTCTTCAACATTTCGACCCACCAAAGGCAGGTTAGGCTTCTTGCGTTTTATCATATTTAATATTTTTCTTCTTTAATCCAGGCTGGTAAGACTTCTGTACATTCTGTGATCATTTGTTTAAATACGGCCTATGACCTGTATATCGTGAATCATGTGCATTGATGCGAAGGTAATTTTTTCCTGTGCTGGGTGACTGCGGTACACTGTTGTCCAAGCCAATAGAAGTGGCCAGAAAAGGGCGATTTTCCCACGGAAGCCTTCATATACCTTTTAAATTACTGCGTCTAGAATAGGGAACTTGACATGCTTGGGCAGGGCGCGTTCCGTTCGCTAGAGTGAACCCCTTTGCTGACGTCATTTGTGCTAGCGAATAACTGCACTGGCTCTACCCTTAAGCGCCGTAGCGCGAACATAATTGATTGGAAGAAAAGAGCTCACAGAAAAATGACAGCATCTTCACTCCCTGGATGATGGCGAGGGTGCGGAGTATGGGGACTCGAAATGACATCCAAGTTGCGCTCCGAGTGACATGCGATTTGCGTCCCGACCGTCATTCGATGCACCTTGATTATTCACTAACTGAAACTGCAACTCATGGCTCAAATCCAATTTCGCTTTGTTTTCGCTTGATGGTGCAGTGCGCACTGATGGACGCAGATGGACATTAAGAGGTGCTAAAGTATTCGGCACCATTACAGGCGAGGGAGTAATCCGTTTCACTCTCGGGTACTTACTTACGGTAGTATCCCAATGAGTAGGACGACTGACACTAACTCTGTCTGGTTTACCAAACATAGGCTCGAATCTTGCCGGTGCCTCTGTGATTTTTTGCGATTGTTAATACTACGTTCACCGCCGCAGACGGACATTGTGCGGGCCTATTGTACCCCGCATTTACAACGAACCGCCCCGCGCCGGGCGTGGTGAAAAGCCAAGCTGGGATTTCAAGCAAGCAGTGCGGTTATCGAGTTTATGTTAAAGTATGAGTCTTTCAGCTCGATTTAAGACAGCGCTGCATGCGAAATTATTATCACACACCGTACCTTATCAACGTAAGCGGCCCCAATACGGCGCGCTGCATTTTCCAGGCGTGATGCACGCAATTGGGCCGTTTCGCTTGACGTGTATCAGGTGTTCCGCTGTCACTACTTTTGTAACCCAAGCAGATGGAAAATTTTGAGTAGACAGAATTCGCGCCTCTCGGAATAGCGCCCCTGAACTAGCAAATCACTTCGAAGAGGCTGTATGGAGTATGAATATAGGCATGTATTAAAACGCACGCATGCATTTTTTTATTTTATTTACCAATTTCAGTGTTGCAGTACTTTTATAGAAATCCTACGTTAAAAATTTGATCACGCCTAATGTTTATGTATAGTTTTGTGAGTAGCGCGTTTTGTGCATGTATTAATCTCTGAATAAAAAAAATAAACGTTATCTTGAAAAATTATGTCCACGAGTAACGTCCTCAGGTCAAACAGCGTTATAAATCAGAATAAAAAACTGGCTACATACGGAGAATTTAAAAAAGGGCCAAAATAATTTGTTCTCAATGAGCACATGGAGCTAAGTAATCTTTATTCCTGCCCGGAAAAAAAGCCGGAAATACGGCCAAAAATATCCCAACAAGCAAAATCACATTTTTCACAGTCTCAGCGGTACACTTTGGCTTTGTATCTCTGGCGCCAAATACGAATATTGATGTCGGCAGTAGGCAGGCTACACACGCGCACGCGTTCACCGATGAACACTTGTTTGGAAAATTTACTCGCCATAAGCGTATTGTGGGAATACTGTGGTCACGAATGTCACCTTAAACTGGCACTTTTCTTTAAATTATTTGTCACGTTCTCTTGACTAACATTACGACACAGAGAATAATGCTGCCTCATGAATAACGCATAACTATTTTTATCAGAGCACAGTTTCAAAGAAAGGGCCACACCAGATATTGTAGCGGTTCCTTGAAATGTTTGACTGGTCGACAAACCTGCAGCGGGGACGCTGGATGGTCGCCGTGAGGCACGAACATGTGAGCGCCAGGAATTTTTTTGGTCTTAACTGCCAGGCGGCCGCGGCGACGAACAGGCTCGCGTGCGCGTGCTCACGTGTGCTGGGTATTTTCTTGTCATTTTTAACTGCGGACAGAAAAATGACAATTTACTAAACAGGTTCGCTGTTAAAAGGCGTCTACCTTTTAAATGAAATACTATGTCGCAAAAACATTACAGCTTTTCTCTTCGAGTGTGTAAATTTTGCACAAAGTTGGCGGATGAGGGCACTCTAGTTTTTGGTCCTAAAACATTTATGCTAATCCACCCTGTGAAGGTGCTTGTAAGAGAATCTTAAAACGGCACCCACAATGACTGCTCATGCGATGTCACTTGAGATCACTGACGTGGCTCCACAAAGAGTGAAACCAGAGACAATTAAAGTACTTAACCACACCCTTCATTACATCAAAAAGATATCCTTTGCTAATATTAAATCAATGCATGATTCATGAACGGTGGTCAGCTGAGTTGTATTCATGAAGCACATCAGTGGAAAGTCTTTTTTTATGAAATTAAAGGAAGCTCCAACCCGGTGTTAAACAATCTTACTTCTGCTCCTTCTCTGCCACCGCCGACGGAGGCGACGACATCGGCGGCAGAGATGGAGAAGGAGTGAGATGCGATGTGTTGTTGTGAGCTTCCGCTAATTTTTGTAATTACTAACGCATGCGCAAGGCGCGCACATGGCCGCTACACGTGCCGTGGGTGGTGCGCACAGCGGCGCGAGAGGTCGCATGACGCTATCACATGGCAGTCAGTGGAGGGATAAACACGGAGGGGGTAAACACGCAGATATGCTCTGTGAGTGCACCGTCTGTCTCCCCCGTCTCTGCATGGACTCGTAGCTTAATTTCTAAGACAACGGGGTCTCGCTCCATTTTTGGTGTCGTTTCAGGTTCGATTTTGAGGGGAGCCAGTAACTGCTTCTATTTGTTTGCGATAGTTTTTCTATGGACACCAACGGTCGGGAGAGAACCTTTGGGGTATAGAGGTAAAAGCTCCGCTTTAAAAAAATTTAACTCCGGCAACATGTGCGTGTCCAAGTGCAAGAAATAGCTACCAACAGTTACCCTAGGCAAAAAAAAAACGCTTTCAAAACTGGACAAACCAGAAAACCCATGTCCCAAATTCACGCTGCGCTTAGATAGTTATTGTTTTTTTGCTTTCGCGACTCGCTTTGAACCAGTAATATTTATTTACAGCATTTTAATTCCTTATTACTATGCATAACAACCACATGAGTTAACTTCGCTAATTATGCATTTTTCCGCAGATACCAGAGGTTAGTGTTGGCGCTCCTGGGTGCTATGCAAAAGTTATTCCGCATTAAAAAGTACGCCCGTTTTGACACTCCGAGACTGCTTCGGAAGGCATATGAAAGCTGTAGGCAGAAGATATGGACGTCGCGTTACTCATTCCAAGCAGTTTATTTGAGTTCTGGTAGAAACAAATAAAATATTGCCCTTAAACTCTGGTAACAAAAATAACCTGAGAAGCTAGGCGCAGATTACGCAATTCACAAAAAAAACACGTTTGTTTTTAATTTTTGATTGAGCGTATGACCTATCCAAATAGCTGAATGAAACCCAGAACGGCTCCAGCATTACTCTAGCCGACAAACATGATGCTGTCTGTTTCCCTCCTACACCGTAGGCATCTGACTGTCTGTGTAACAAACCAACCCAATCTGACGAACACTGGGGAGCCGGTACAGATCGCATTGGTAGTTTGACGTCCATGTTTAAACCTCCCACATGCAAAACGAACATGTCGTTCGTGAAGCACGAAACCTATAGCTGCGCGTGCATGCCGCCTCTTCTCCTCGCTTTAAAACAGTGATGCCTAAACCAGCAACAGGTTACCGGCGCGTGTTTAAAAGTGAATGATGCCGTCGAAAATGTCGCTGTGAAAGCCCATCAAGCTAAACAAGAAATAGTGACTCAAGTCGGCATTCCAAGCGGGCAAGTTGCTGTTTATCCAGGAATCATTCGTAGCTACTCGGCGAGCTATAACTTGAGACGGCAACTCTTGCGGCAGCATCTTTACGCTGTTTTCGCGGCCACTCCCGATTCTGTTTGAACCGACGATCCTTGAACTCCCAGTCTTCTTCAGAGCGAACGACATGATGCATCCGCCCCATAGCGAGTTAAAACCTGCAAAGGCTCGAGCTTGTGTTATTTTAGCGGACCAACGTTCGGCTTTACGTTTCCCTCCCGCCTGGTATGCATATACCTGTCTCTGGAACACACCAACGTAAACTCTAATGGCTCAAACAGAAAGGATAGCTCACAGGACGCATCGAGCCGTGAGACTAAGCCGTGTAAATCTCACATCAGAAGAAAGGGGATGTCATCGGTAGCGGCATGAAACCTGGCTGTGAGTGCACGACCCTGTCCTTTCACGCCCAACCCCTGGACACATAAACCGGTAGCCTGTCATGGGCGCGTGCTTATGCATGAAATAGACGAGGAAAATGTCGCGTCGACAGGCTTTCAAGCTGAAGATGACACAGGCACGATGCATCGGAAAATGCCGCCGTGGGCGCAGCACTTTTCTTGCTGTTGTTGTCTGTAGCGCACACTAGGGCATCGATGAAGGAGTGGACATTTCTCGAGAAGTTGCTACCCATTGCCTGCAGCATGCCGTGCCAACGATCTATGCGGTTGACCAGCAGCCGCGTTTACAAGAATGCGACAAATGGCGCATCGCATCGCATCGCATCGCATCAATTTCTACCGCATGTACACAGGGCCAATGCGCCAGGAGAGCGCGTCGAATTAATGCGCCGGACAGGGGTGGATTTAGACGCGTAAATCGGCTTTCGAAGTGCACATAAACGCGAGCGCATCGCATTATAAAGTTTGTAGACAACATCAGTAAGGCACGCCAACGCACTTATGCATTTAAAATCATGTTAATCGGGTGTGAGACGCCAAACCATGCGACCCGAGAGAAAAAAAAACGCGAACCAGCCGGGCCTCAAGCCCCGAAATCGACAGAAATGCTGCTTTGCCTTCATTGTGCGACACCGAATGGAGACACCTTCGCACCCGGTGTAATATGCTACATGTAAACACTGGCGCATCGCATCACTCATAATGCGATAGGAAATGCGACGGGCTACTGGCGCGTTCTGTCGCATTCTTGTACATGCGGCTAGAGACACTATTTAACGAAAGACGGGCGTGATTAATTCGTCGGTTCCTGGCTGTTTTTTTATTATCTGCAGTTTGAGTAGCTGGCTACAATATGAACACCAAATGTCTTTCGTCTGCACCACTTCAATTGTTTCTTGTTCTTGGCATTGTTATCAAGACGTTACACTAGATGCCTTCTTTGTGTGCGCCCATGCTTGACTTATGACAATCCCTGCAGTAGGTATCTCGGACACGGCGCCGACACTTACGCAATTTGAATACTGCAAACTGAGGTCGTGATATGCCTGGCATCGTTCTTACAAGAAAGGATGCCCTGAACCATCAGGATAGAAAAAACGGCGCTGCTGCTTGCGAGGAAAACATCAGCACAACGTGCCTATGGGCTCAAGTCGGCGTTCAAAGTTGGCAAGTTGCTCTTCATCCGAGAGGGATAGCAGCCACTCCACAATGTGGAATTTGCTACCACAGAGGCTGTGGCTACTTGTTCGGAGGCAGCCGCTTTTCGTCGTTTTTACGCCCATTCACGCTGCTGTAGAGACTCCGCGATACTCTTGTAACTAAGCAAAAATGCCCGTGTGTACGAGATTTTGGCGCAGGTTAGATCCGCGGGTGGTCAAAATTAATCGGGACCCTCCCCTACGGCGCGCCTATTGCCTGCGTTGCGTCGACGTGTTATAACCTACAATAAATCAAGTTGGGGAACTACGATGCCGCAGGTATCAGTCGATTGGGCTACTTTTAAAGGAGGATCGATGGTGGCGAGAAAAATAACAGGTGTGAAAGAGGACTCGGAGGTGGCAACGGGAGGTGCCGGAGGAGCGCCCACTGAAGCGGCTTCACCGGATTGCGTACTGAGGGTGTTAAACATATGCTGCTTCGCAGTAAAGATATTAATCAGCCTAACTTCATCACCAAGCATCGTCGTGAAAGAAGACTGATGAAAAGGCTAAACGTATTGTTTCATCATGCTACAGTGCTAACCTTCTTAGTCACCGCACTGTATAGAAGCATATTACCTTTATTCCGACAGATGACCCTGCAATCAATACATCTTATCAAGGGGACACTGTTCAAGTGAATGACGACCAACTTCGTTATTTCTCCGGCGTGCGCTTCACGCACATGTAAAATTCCTGCATGCCGCCCACGCCCAAACGCGGACAGTGGTAGCTCCATTTACAGTCGCTAGAATAGGAAAGTGTGATTAGCGGCATGCAGCGCCTGCGATGCGCATTGAAGGCTCCGATAGGGATCCGCAAGGGGGCGCGCGCGATCGTTTACACGTCGCCTGGTGAGGCGCGCGCTGATCATCTGCAATGCGATTGCTGCTTTGACCAGAGAGAAGCACCGCTTGTTTCCTGTGCCGCAGCAAGTTTAAAGGTGCATTAGTGACGCAAAAGCAGAGCCAGTTTTGTGCCTGGCTGCTCTGCGGTCTACAAGTCCTGCAAAAAGAGACTGTCGTTGTTTGGCGTTCCGAAGGACGCGCGTCTGTATTGTCGCAGTGGCGACGGGCAATATCACGTACTGAAAACCAGCTCAAGGAAAACACCGCTGTGTGCGAGCTACACTTCGGTGAAAGGTACATCTCCCGGCACATTGAACATACCATGAACGGAGAAGTTGTCTCAATCTACAGGGGCAGGCCTCGGTTGCCGCCGGAAGCTGTGCCCACGCAATTTCCCTATCTTCCGAAGTACCAGCCAAAAAAACCTCCCCGGACAGGAAATGTCAAGCGAGAAGCGCACCCGCGGCCCCACCCAGCAATAAAAACGCTAAGAATGGTGACTCATGTGTGAGTTCAGAGTTTCAAGAACCCCATGCTCCTTTTATATCAAAAACTTGACCCTACTTCGGCAACATGGAGAACACCACCCGTACGCTGACTGTTTCGCCCTTCACAGTGGCTTACAGCGTGTGTCACACTGCACTAGCTGGATAAAGCCAAAGCCCGTACACGCACCCTTCGAGACATTGGAAGTATTTACGAAGCATCTTACATACTGAAGAAGCGTGGCACTCTCCCCGTCTATGACTATCAAATTCGTTTTGGTCCTCTAGCTGCACTTTTACACGAAGGTATTGGAAAAGCAGAAGGGATGCCTTTTCGTGAACGGAAGAAGCACTTAATGCTCTATTGCCTCGCGTAACAGCAGAATCGAACGTCGAAAACGTTTTTCCTAAGGCAATTTGATAAAAAATGCTTGAATTTCTCCACACACACACAAAAAAGAATGCGCAGCGAAAGGCAAGGCCCATTGAGCAAAGAAAGTTGATGGCTTCAAGCCCTTCTAATTTTGAACGAATCATGAGAAATTCACAAAAGTGAGCAGTTTTTGTCTGTTTGTAACGAGCACGGCGAAAATAAAAATCGTGTTTTCCAGTTGCCAGTTCACAATTCTCCGATTTGCGTTATAAGTGTCCGAGCCAGCCGGCTATATCCGGCTGTCAAAGCGCGCCAAGCCGGCTGTAAACTTCCATTGTAGTAGTTCCTAAAAATACGACATTCATTTTATCTCAATTTGCGGGACCACGTAGAATAGCTGTCAAAGAGGCTTTTTTGATGTGGTGATGCACGCGAATACATTCGTACTCATATTCCGCCGCCGTCGCAGCGAACGTGTAAGCGTGTGACAGCGCCACCTGGAATTTCCTCCTACAGCATCACGTGGGAGTGGGCACGTTCACTACACTTTCCTGTTCTAGCCACTGTACACCCTTTAATGTTGCGTTCTCATTACAAACAATGGAACCACGACACCGAGGGGAAAATCTATTTTCAGTCGTTTTGGACGCGTAAAACTTGAAGAAAATTCAGCGCTTATCCTACGGGCTCGAGACGACGTCTACCAGAGTGTTTACAATCAGAAGAGCCAAATGAAGGCAATGTTGCGAACCAAATTTTTATAATGGTCGATACTTTTTAACGTAGCTCTTAGAGCATCGCAAGTTTCTCGGCGTGGTCGTTGACGGAGACCTTTCTTGGAGCCCCTATGCTCGTTTTTTGAAGAAGAGGCTGTCTGCAGTGGCCCAAATTCTCCAGTTCATCGGCAGCAAGACGTGGGGAGCATCCATAAAGTCAATGGTTCGCTGTACGACGCACTTTTCTTGGGCTCCCTACGGTACAGCCTGCCTGTACGTTCTGGTACGTGCCGTACCAATATTCAGCAACTGCATGGCATACAAGCGCAGGCCCTCCGAACTTGCATTGGCCTACCACGGTGCACGTCAACAGCTGCAACCATTGCTCTGGCTCGCGATCACCCCTTCTCCACTTAGGTGACAATTCAAACACTCAGGGCGCATATTAGGCACCTAACCAGGCTGCCGGATCATCACCTTGCTAGTCTACCATCTAAACGCCCCCATGCGTCTTTCGCAAATATTGTACCTTCCAACATCACCAGCATGCCATCCAACTACACGCCTGCGATGAGGCCGCCACTCCCACTTTGGTGTACGACGCAGCCTCGAGCATGCCTCAGTATCCCAGGCTTAACAAAGAAGCAAGATTTTCCAACGCTGGCAGTACAGCAGCTAAGTCTCATTTATTTACACGAGAGATACAGTGACTGCACCTATATTTACACCGATGGCTCCGTAACAACATCTAGTTCTGCCGGCGCCGTTGTTATACCACGAATGTTCATGTCCACAGAATTCAAAATAGACCATCTTACCACTTCCACGGCTGCAGACCTTACCGCCATCCTTTGTTCCCTTCATACCATTGAACAAACTTTATGCCGAAGATGGGCGATCTTCTGCGACTCAAAACCTGCGCTTCAATCGCTCCAGTCAGCCCTGTGCCGTGGACCTCATGAACAGCTGCTGGCCGAGATAAGACTACTGTACGACCGTGCCACCCAAGCGGGTCATGACATTGCCTTTCAGTGGCTTCCCAGTCATTGCGGCATTGTCGGAAACGAAAGTGCGGACGCTGCCGCACGCTTGGCACACCAAAAAACGTTGACCATATGTATTCTGTTATCCAGGACGGACGCCGCTAGGACTCTGAAAACTTGCTGGGGAGGCCACGCTGTCGAAATGGAGCACCCAAGAGTTCACGAGCGCTCGTATCCATGCCCTGGACACCCATCTTCAGCGCCTCCTCTCATTAGGCCTCCGACGATCTGATGCAACCATTCTTTGTCGCATGTGGCTTGGAGTCGCATTCACAAATGCTTACTCCTATTTGATTGGAATGGCAGCCAGTGAGGCGTGCGAAGTCTGTGACACACCAGAGAACATACGGCATGTCCTCTGCGATTGTCCACGGTTTTCATCCGAAAGCAGCCTGCTCTCTGCGACTCTAAGAAAGTTAGACTCTCGGCGCCCGTTTTCTGAGGAGACAATCTTGGGCCACTGGCCTTCTCCGTCGTCTGCGGACAAGGCGACAAAAGCGCTCCTGTGTTTCCTCAAAACGACGGAATTGCACAAAAGACTGTGGCGCAAGACTACACTCTACGAACTGTCTGAACTTTTTTGTCTATAGTGTCCTACCGCTGGGCACACCACTAGACGCTCTGTCCGTACCTTTCCCCGTCTTTTTCTATTTTCCTCTTTTTCCTCGTTGTTCCCCTTTCCCCCGTGCAGGATAGCATACTAGGCCGTGGCCTGGTTAACATTCCGGCCTTTCCTTTACTTTTTCTCTCTTCTCGTAGAAACACTGCCTCATAAAAAAAGGTAAGATTTTGCTTATACTTCTTACTCGCTTGTAACGAAAGAAGACCGTTGATAAAAATTTGTCCCCAATATTACCTCCATTTTCGACTGCGGAAGCAGTTGCAAACAACCGCATCAGTTTAGGCCAAATGCTAGCCATGGTATGGCTTCTTAAAGTTCCCATGTATTCTTTACGGGAAGCCGGCACTGCAGAGCCATGCTAATGACGAGCAACATACCCAGTTATTCCGTTTCGGAGTGGAGAGCAGTCGACACGGCAACAAATATATCCCTTGTGAACGAGCTTAGCCACGCATCAAAGAGCAGCGAGTGCATTCCAGCAGCAGTTTTTGCCGCGGGTAGGTTACTCCGCATGATGCGAGCACTAGCGTGGGCGGAGCCCCACCATTTGCATTCGCCGTAGAGGTTTCGGAGAGCTCCTGGATCGCAGACAATTATTGCAGACAATATTTGATTTCCGCTCGCAGAAGCGGCGCAAATGAAGATTCATGTGGCATTTTCACTGTAGTTACTAGAGACCAGAACTTTAGGCAAAATGCCTATTTGTCCCTTCAGTCCGTATCAAGCCTATTCAACATATAAGCACGAACTAAGGGAGGTGAGCATTTTAAACAATAGACTATACCGGCTTTTAAGTGCCTATTTTTGCTATATGGACTTTTTAGCGCATATAACTGCCTTTTTTGTGTTATACATGCCTTTTTTGGGTAGTTTGAGTCTGTGTCCTGTAGGGACTGTTCTCAGTTCAGAAGCCCGCAACGCGGGGTTTGTTTGACGCCGTTTGCACGAAAAATCCGCGCGCCGTGCCAAACACGCGGAGAAGCGCAAACTGCCCAAACCGCAACCCCCTCGAATCGAACTTGCCACTTCGGCCGAGCCGCTAGATAAACCCAGGCGCAGGTACAACGCAGCCAAGCTCACCGACTTCACCACTTTCCGCACAAACTGTTTTGTTCTATGTGCGTCTGACACACTGTGCCCGCAGACCAACAGCGAAAACTTCTGCCGGTTGCCCTATGAATTGCTAACGCAATGAAAAAAACAGCAGCCAGAAAAAGAAACGTACGCGACACACCGGCGTACACACCGCCCAAGGTGAAGGTCGTTCTGCTCCATCAATGAATAATCAGTTGCAGTCAAGATCTTTCTTCGAAGCGCAATTATGTCTTAAAGCGGCAGTTACCTTTTTAATTTTTTTACCTTTTTACCTTTTACCTTTTTACCGGCAGTGACCTTTAAGCCTTTTCTACTTTCTCCCGTTGTTCCACTTTCAGGAACTCGGATGAGTGCTCATAACTAACGCAAAACACTCCGGTTCTATCAAAAGCTTTGCAATCACCAAAAGCGTCGCCACCCAAAGTATTTGCACCACGCTACACTTCAACGTGACAGGGCACATTCGTGTGCTTATTTCGCATTCTTAGCAGAAGGAATTTCAGCAGCTGAGAGCTTTGGCGCCATTCTGGCTGCTGAGGTCATTTGGGAGGTCCAGGACAGATCCGCCACCATCTCGGAAGGATCGTTTGATTAAATCTGTCTGGCATAAAATTTCTGGATTCCGTGCGGTAAAGTATCTGCCGAATGGTGTCATCAGCAAGCGTCACAATATTCCAGATTGAATCAGGTAATGGAGCGTCCAGAAGTACAAGAGCGCTCCCCCAACTTCCGTGGACGTTGAGTGCACACAATTATCGACTGACAGGGGGCACAACTTCAAGCACAAATCATTGGCATTGGTGTCGTTTTCTATTGCCTTCAGTCCTTACTTTTGGTGGTGAGTCCTACTGAATTTCACTTAAATTTGAAAACGGCAACTCTTGTGCGGCCGATTTTACCGAATAAAAGAAAATTGTTTTGCCCCACCACACCATTTGTCCGCGGTATCACTGAAAGTTTACAAAAACATGTGCTAAAATATCCTTCTAAAGTAAATGCCAACTGAGCCTATATATGCCTAAACGAGAGTATTTAGTGCTTATATATGCCTAAATGGCTATTTTCAATGCCTATTATAGGCGCCTAAAAACTGGATTTTTCGTGCCTAAAGTTCCGGACTCTAGTAATGACTTTGTTTAGGTCAGTAGTTCCATTCCGCGGGTCGAGAGTAGAACTTGCATGCAAAAATCCAACGTATGTCCGCCGCCGCGTCACTGTTCCTGCCGCATGCAGGCAGCACATTTGCGTGCGGGACGAGCTTATGTCAATTATTACAAAATACGGATATAAGGAGTGAAGTCAGCATGGCCATCGAGTTCGTTAAAACTTGTTTGATACTATTTGGTATCCACCAATTTAGGTTTAAGACTTAAAGTAAGAAAACGCTTGTGAATACAAAGAGTCCTTTGAAATAGAAAAAACCAGAATAAAATAGGCTGACAAAAATTCACGCCTTCTGTTTAAAAACCGATAATTTAAAATGTACATCCCAGGGCCCGAAGGAGAGCTAATTTTTACCGCACTCTACTATAATAGAGAGTTTTAGAACACCATTTGTCGTTCGCGTTAAGTGTGTACCGTATTGAACGAAATCCTTCTGGGCACGTGGTCATTTGTTTCCGTAAACATGCCAGTTCGCTGACAGGCCGCGCCAGCCTGGCCATGGGAGCTTATTAATTCTGGTGGGGTGCGGCGCTCCTCGTGATACCCGCGCGTAAAGGCACAGTTCGTGCGGGTACGCACGGTACAAACGGAACGTACTGAACATTACATATGTTAAAAATTTCGATCGAAATCTTAGTGACAGCAAAAGGTGCTGCTACGTTGCGCTCTGTGAGGAACATGAATTCTCGGGGCACCGATGACGGCCAATAACAGCGCTTTGATGGCTCCCACGCTACTGGCGACGGCCTTTATTTTGACGTCAATGACGAGAAATGGGCTGAAGAAGGAGCACACTTTTTAATATGAAATTGTATTGTTTTAGAAAAATGATAAGATATATTTAGAATGGCATTGCCAGCTCTTTTCTTAAAGCGGCGACAGGTATAGCGCGAGTCTGGGAACTTTATTTCGCCAAAAAGCAGAAATATGTCGAACATTCTGAAAACTGCGCTTGTAAATGTACTGTGGAGGATTCAGGCAGGTTGATATGACCAGCATCTCTGATTTTATTAATAGTCTTAAGAAGTTTAAAGCTGTGTTTTTTCAACAGGTTTTATTTATTCTTGAAATAACAAAAGTAGAGTAACCAATATTTATTCTCAAGGGAACAACGGCTCAAACAGTTTTTGCTGATGGTGAGGAGAAACGGTGCATTGTCAATTATTTTCGGGTACCCAAACGATGGGTCCACCGAAAGTTAGGTAAAGGTTCCAACAGACCTATACGAACTGTGTCTGACTCTTAGGTTTTCTTTTATTGGAAGTCTGGGTTCCCATGCAGTGCGACCGATCCGGGGTTTATCCGTTTTCCAGCTATCCTACAAGCGGTCCTTCTATCTCCGCAGTCCTGAAACACAAAAATTGCAAAATGAACACAAAATTCTTAAACCAACAAAGTATTCGGTACTATTTTCAACTGCAAAAGTACCTTATACAAATACACCATGGGAATTCATTTTAACTTTTAAAACGAGGTAAATAATTGCTCACGCAAGCTGCCAGAGTCCCTTGCCCGGGGTTTTTTCATACCTCCTGTCAGCGGCATCAGTCAAAATCAGCTACCAAAATAACGGGAGAGCCACTCAGGTCGAGAAGCTATCCGAAATGGCGGCTGGCAAAATACTTTACGAGGCAACAGTTGCTGACCAGCATATAAAGGAAATTTACTATATGAACTGTTGCCAGACCTGCAATACTGTTGCAAAAGAAGTGAGTGTTTTTACGTATTCATGTACTTTGCATGTTGCTATTTATTGTGTTGTAAACTAAATATCAGTAGAGTTAACACGAAAAGAAAAATTGCTGCATATTTTATACGCATGTTTACCATATTATGGTTGTGCTAATAAAGACAACATACACATACTTAGCGGTGTGACTTTATTTTGGGGGGAGGTTTTCACGGCATTAAATTACGCCGGGACGCTCATAAGAATGTTAGCAAGCTAATGTCCAGGAATTAGTGTAAATAAAAATGTTATGTTGTTTCGCAGTCAAAAAGTCTACCTAAGGAAAAATAGTACGTGGGGAGATTTTTGCATGCAAACCGGGACGGGTAATCTCCTCTCAGCCACATCGCCAAAATTAGAGTAGTTGTGTGCCATGTCGAGTGCTGTTGTGGGTGTGTAACGGTACAGTGTTATTTCTTGTTCCTTGTCGCACCCACCGAACAGAAATTTTTGCTTTGAAAAATTGTGCTAGGAAAACGATTATACAACCGTACGTCTGTTGCACTTACACCCAGATTACGATATCTTGGTTTCATCTAATCACCATCTTTAATATCGGCCGACAAGGTTGAGAAGTCATTATGATATGCTGTGACTTCCGCAGTCGTCGTCAATTTTGCACGTTCGCATGGCCCGGACACCAAACATGAGGTAGTATTCCTCAGCGCGCTGCGCGT
>CM023453.1:175066-297804 GCA_013339765.2 Haemaphysalis longicornis
TTAGTGCTAACACTTCCAGAAAAGTGTTGAAAGATCGTAATTATCATCGTGTCTTCAATTTATTCTGTCTCATAGCTGCGTGCCCGCGTTTAAGACTTTCTTTTTGCGATGGTGCAAGCTTTTCGGGGTAAAAAATGGTTGTCCCAGATTCGCAGCAGTCAATATGGGCACAAAAAAGTCTCTTAACAAAACCGTAGGAAAATACGTATAAAAAAGCTCAGAGTGGACATTCTACTGTTTAATTCAACCTACGCGCAATATAGGTAACGAACTAAAAATCCAGATATTCCACGAATGAAATAAACTCAATGGGAAGTCCAAAGTGCTTTTTAACCATAATTGACCGTATAAATGCGTTGCTAGAGGCAGCGAGAAATATTTTTTTTGGAGCAGTTTATCCTGCTTGATTAACCACACCAGGAGGTTTTGATTTCAAAGCTGCTTTTGATCTGCAGGTGCTGTTGGAATACTTATACATATATTTCTGACAGCGCGTTCATATATTGGTAACGACAAAATCCGAAAACACTCATCCACCTCAACGATCATGTGCAGAAAATTTATGAAGCACTTTTGTTTCTAACAAACAACGTTGTGCGCTTATTGTAAAAAGAGGGCACTGTAGTGAAACAAACCTAGTGTACAATTATAGCTAGGGTCATCAAAAGCTATCAAATAAGATTGTAAGCGCACGTAGAGACAACGAACAAAGCCGCTTGAATTTATAGAAACACAAATTTTCATTATGTGAGCTTGCATGACAGCGAATAAGCAGACGCGTAAGTGATCGAAGACGCGGGCATGAGCAAATAAAACTTGGAAGAAGCGAGTTAACTGACGATGCTTTTTAGCGGTATCACTACCACTGCTTTTTGTTATGCACAAGACTCTGGATATATCAGAGATGCAGCAGTGCATATCAAAGTGTAGCCACCTAGCCAGCTCGCCATACTAAACGAACTTGGAAACGTGGACCCATGCAAAAAGAGTTGCGTGGGAATCCAAGAGAAATTGGGAAATACTTTCAAATAATTATCCAAAGCAAATTTTGTGAGAATTGGTTTGCGACGTACTTACCACCAAGAGTAAAAGCAAAGAAAATGAAATGCAATGGGAGGTGCATAGCGAATTGTAGATTCAAACACACGATAGTACGAAAAGATGATTTAGATATTCCTATTCTTTTGTAAAAGCTTCTCATATGTTTACTGTTTGGCCTGTAATTCCCGTTCTGCCCAGGTTTATTATATCCGCCGTATAGTCAACGTGTTAGGGAGGCGGAGCCTGTAGACATTTTCTTAAGCATCAGCTGGAACAGTGGATTGCAAAATTGCTATGCCCAAGATCATTTTAGCTGATATTTTTCATCGTCTTCCTGCATTGGTTGACATTCAGGTTGGATATATTACAATGTCTTGCCTCCAGGATTGCATGTAGCTGAAGCTGCAGGCTCTTGACTGTAGATATATGACATCAAAAATATTTATTGCACTATGGCGAAAACAAGTAGAATATTCAGCGAAAATAAATGTAAGAATAAATAAGAAAACACCCCTTTCGTGTCTCGTAACAAAACTCTTCAATATCTGCGGCTGTGTACGCGTCTTTATTTTGAACGCAGCCAGTTTGATTGTGCGTGTTCACGTGTTCCATATTTGGAAAATGAAGAGCGACAACGCTGTAGGCAAAATAATCCTTGAAGTCTCCGTAACGTCTAGATTTTGTGCTGTTGGGGATTCACTATGATTTCTTTCGTTGAAATTAAACACCTATAAGTTTCCACATATAAGTTACCAAATATAAGTCCACTCTACCTTTTTGTCCCTGTGTTCCTTACGCTGTTTTTTCACCATGAATCTTAATCTGCACCCAACTTGCCATCTTACTTCCACATGACCGGTGTAAATATTTGGGGAGGGGGCTATACAAACAAAAAAACATAGTTATATGAGAACAACTAACTAGCCTGAAAACAATACAGTCGAGAGAAAAAATGCTGACCACCCAACCTCTATTTACCTTTGCTAGCCAGTTTACTGAAAATATTACAGTTCCTGTGCAGCGTCATGTGAACGTATGGGCAATACGTGTATAATTACTTCGTATTTGTTTACCATGCGATACCATTGGTACACCTTTCAACATATTGCCGAAGACCGAAGCCCCCCTTTTTCGGGAATCCCAAACGCAGTCTTCTGACCCAGTTGCCTGGGAGACTGAGCTGTAAGCGCTTTTGATCATACAAATCCTACATCATCTCCAGTCGATTACCAAATACGCGTTCTAAAGAAAGCTGAAATATACAGCCATGGAAAACCATCAGTCGCCATTTCAACCTTACAGATAATTAATGGCCTAAATTCAGCGAAATTTTCTGTTCATCACCCACTTTTGTATGCATTTTTGCTTGGCCTCAGTAAAAGTGCCATTGCCTCTGTGAGTGCCCCGCAGAGCCATATCCCCCGCTCCCTCTCCTAACCACTGGGAGTAGATGTTGCGTGGCCCGCGGGAGTGAGGCCATGTCCTGACCACCTCTGAGGCCCTGGCGGTCGTGGCGGCCCTCTGGGCCTCCTCCACACCCAATACCTGATCCTGATGGACGAAAAAACGTAGTCCTTCCTTCCTTGCTTGCGAATGAAGCCGCTGCATGCCGCTGATTAAATTTGCTTGTTTGTCAACGCCCAGCTTTTGTTTTGTTATTGGCTGTGCGATTTGCGTTTTTGGTCATTCACCTTTGGTAAGCGTGCTTCGCATGTATGTCTTTATTTCTCTAGTGCTCTTGCTCCTATCATCGTGAAGGCAATGCTGGCGCAGCCCAAGGACTTTTGCTTGAGTCAATATTTGACCTGGACGTGACACCACGTGAATCGCAACAACCACGTCGTCGGCGGCCAGCGGCACTTGTCGGCGAGTTGTAGAAGTAGGATATTACTCCGAGACACTTTGGTGTAGTCGTTTTCTCTGCTTCAGAAGTAAATTACTGCTTGTCCTGCATCTCGGGGTAAGATGCCGAATTTTTCACCGGCTCCTTTGTGGCTGCTGATAACTTCTCGTTCGTTCAAAGTGTGAACGAAAGAGTGCTTCGCCCTTTTAGGGCTTGACGTTATCCTTCGGAGCGTGCCTCGTAAATGCTGTTGAATAACTGCTCTACGTACATACTTATATACAGGCGAAGCGCAGAATAAACGCGTCGATTAGCTTTCCCGCTAAACTAGTCCGGGCCGCTTATGCCGCTCATCTCAATGCACATTGTGCTTCCCCCTAACGATTACAGCTAAAAATCAAGCCACACGTAGCATTCTTCCTCCTTCCCACGTCACGTACCCGACGTGATCGAAGACTCACGAGATGGTGGGCAGAAGTGTACCCTCTAGGCCACAATCCCCACAATCTATAACGCTTATTACGCCACAATCAATGCGGCCCTCGGTTTTGCTACTGTGCTACTGTTACTGCACTAACGTGTTGACCGAGAACAGCGCCATTGATCCCAGATACTTAGAAACCCAGATTACTTGTCTAGGAGTTGCGATAAGACACTCAGAGGACACTAAGGTTAGGCACACACACACACACACGCACACACACACACACACACACACAGACATACAGACACACACACAAATATATATATATATATATATATATAGAAACAAGAGTTGGCAGTCAAAAAAACCTCGGAAAACAAAGGGGACGATGTGGTAGGTCATTGAAACAGATAAGGAATATGAAAAAAAAGTGGAGAAAAACTGCCCGCCTGGTGGGATCCGAAACAACGACCTCCACAATACCAGTCTGGTGCGATAACCACTACGCTACCGGCGGGGCTATTTTCCCTCCACTTTCTGGGGTATTTAGGTTAAGGTATTTTTGTTTCCTGCGCAGGGGGTGGTAGCTTACAAGGCAGCGTAATGCATTGTAAGATTGACCCTGAACGAGCAAGTTCCACTTCCGAAACTGTTGGACTAATTTCTAATAACCAAGTTAACCGCAAAGTTGTTCATATCTTTTACGTGAACGTTTCTTTTGGCCCGTTGCAAAATCATAAGATTATCTCTCCCTCTCTCTCTCTCTCTCTCTCTCTCTCTATATATATATATATATATATATATATATATATATATATATATTGTCACGGCATGGCCTGTTGCACGCGCCCGGCAACAAAGAACAAACAAAGAAAGATTCCTCGCGGAGCAACCTACCAATCAACAGCGGCCAACGAACTAAGCCACGTGCTGAAGAAGAAGGAGGGACACGCGTGGCGGCGCGAGAGAGAGTTCGGTGGCAGCGGGACTAGGGCGTTCCTTTTTAGTGAGGCACAAGTGCGCCTTTTAATAAATCTGTTTGTCCTTTTACCACCAACGTTATCTTCTTGAGTTTGTGCCACGCTACTCTGGTGGAGCTGCGGGGTATCTTCAACCCCATGCTTTCGACTCCTCCTGCTTCGCGAGCATCAAGCCCCAACAAGCCGGCACCTGTCTACACCCCGGTTCATCGCAGCAACCGTCGACTGCTAGGCCTCGCTCCTGAGTTTTCCACTCTTCCCGAGAAGAAAGCGTCGGCTCATCAAGTTCGTCAAGAACCACCGATGGAACAAGCGCAAGCTTCACAGGTGACTTTCCACCACAAGTGACTTTCCAACATCCTCGAGAGCCTGAAATCTTTCATGGTGACTTGTTCAAAACGTGGAGGACTGGCTCAATCAGTTCGAGCGTGTCGCGTTGTTCAATCAGTGGAAAGAGGTTCAAAAACTGCAACAAGTGTACTTTTCTTTGGATCACGATGCAAGAACATGGCGCCGCCACGCGTGTCCCTCCTTCTTCTTCAGCACGTGGCTTAGTTGGTTGCCCGCTCTTGATTGGTTTGTTGCTCCGCGAGGAATCCTTTCTTTGTTTGTTCTTTGTGGCGGGCGCGTGCAACAGGCCATGCCGTGACAATATATATATATACATATAATATATTATATATATATATATATATTATATTATATATATATATAATATATATAATATATATATATATATATATATATATATATATATATATATATATGTATGTATGTATCAGAAAACTTCCAACAAGGTAGCGAGACCACAATTGTTGCCAACGTTTCAGCAAACAGACTTGCCTTCATTAGGACAACCCTCCCCCTGCTGGCAGGCTTTGTATAGGGGTGGGCCCCCATAAGAGTATGAAGGAAGTCGATTGTAGGAGCCGTATTGGTTTCGGTGTGTGCAGGGGGAGATATTGACGAGGAAGGAATGTTGTATATCTAGTCGCGAAGTCGGTAGGAGGCAAGAACAAGAGGGGTGGATTTTTCGTGTAATTCTTGGAGCGAAAGGGTGAGAGGATTTTGTTTCCATGCTGTGTGTCCTACAGCAATGTTCTCAGAAACGCCTGAAGCAGAACAGGTGGTGAGAGAAGAGAAGGAATAAATGGGGAAAACGACTAGGTCAAGAAAAAAATCACACATTTCCTTGCCGTGAGCGATGCCGAGGGTGCGAAGCACTTGGACGGAGATTGTGAATTGCCTGTGTGATGAGCGTCATCGCCCGTGTGTGATAATGAACTCTGGGTTTCAAATGATTTTGAGGTGCAGCAAATGCACTGTAAATGACAAGCACCAAACAAAAGACAATTCACGTCCCGGTACTTCGCACCCTCGGCATCGTTCATAATGTCGAGATGTGTGATTTTATTCGCCGGATTTGGGCTGAATTGACACGAATTATCGCGCATGAAATCATTAATGAATAAACGAACGTGTATGCACAGTATATATAGACTGTTTTATTGAGGGTTTTCGTGGTATGTTATCACAACCTCAGTATCAATACGATCATAAATTCTGATAGATAACTTGTGATCGGTGAACTGCAGAGACAGTGGTTCTTCGAGGGGGGCTAGATTGAAGTTGGTCAAGACGACGTCTATGCACGTTCCCGTAATGGTCGTCGGTTGATTCCGGAACGCGGTTAATACACGTTACACCGCAGTGCCCTCCCATGTAGCTCGCTGTAGTCACTGTAGTTTCAACTGTTATCACAACTGCTTCGCGAATTATCGTTGACAGTTGGTTTTTGCTTTGTTTTTGCCTTTTGTACCCTTTGAAATTTGCTCTCTTTGCTAATGCAGCTTGCGGCGCTCTCCCCAGATGGCGCGTCGTTGGTACCACAGTAGGCGCCGCTCTCGATAGATGGCTTATGCTGTGCGCACGGACAATTCTAGACAACGGAACGGACAATGCGAAGTCCTAACTTGCCTCGCCATTAAAAGAAAAAAAGGAAAAACTCCAGGCGCACACACTCACACAGACAGAAGCAATAACCGCACAACGAAAATAATGACACGTGTCGCCGCCAGCAACACTCCTGGAACTGGCCTTTTCTGAAACACAACAACGCCAAGATAAAGGTAGATTGACGTACAGAACGCACGACAAAGCAGAGCGAAAAATAATAATAATAAAATAAAGTAATAAAGTAATAAAAATATTAACAATAAAAATGAAATGAAATGCTGGAGCACATGTTGGAGCAAATGTTGCCTGCGCATGCTGAACTGAAAGCAAACGAATGTAAGCAAAAGAAATTAGGTGGCCACATAAGGACCAAAAGGATGGTGTCATATTGTTTCGATAAGGTACTTGCAAGACAATGCCTAATGTGGTGTTGCTAGTGAATATCGGATGGATTCCAAGTTGCCCCTGGATGCAATAATTTAGCGGCTTCCATGGAGTTGTGTTTGTGGAATTAATACGATTCTCCCTATTTTCTGTACCTAGGAGATTTAACGTTTGACTGAAGTATATACAACATAACGGCATGAAAACTGTCACCTGGCTGGTTGAAATGCTGCACTGCAGCTGGGGAGGATTTGCTAAGGGAATCTGCCTTTCGCCGTTAAGACGTAAGTTTAATGCGCGGTGTGAAGGAGAAACTGTTTCTCGACTTGTCCTCAATCCGCCCAAAACAGTCGCGGAATTCGTGGCCTAAGCCAGCACAATTGAGAATGCACTCTAAATGAGTGCTAAGCAGTATGACTGCAACTTTGTTGGCGCGGCTATGCGAACTACGTCGACAACATGCGGATTCCGGCTGATACCTACGCGAGACCATGCGCGCAGTATTAGGAGAGGAGACGCGGATACGTCGTCCCACGCCGCCACAGCCCCAAGTCGCTTCCCTTACCGATGTGATTACGGAAGAAGTGTAGCAAGCGTTGGGAACTTCTATGCCTTCCGATGTACCCCGCGAGCCACACAAGCTATGATGTACACCGAGGCTGTTCGTCGACCCCGCCATGCTCTAGCACGGCTTGAAGAGGCTCCGCCGTACCGCCGCCCACTGTCACCCATCCCACCCCCTGTAGTCCGACAACAGACGCCGAGGAAGACGGACGTATGGCGAACTCCCGATAATCGTCCTCTATGCTACCACTGCGGAGAAGCTGACGACATCTGCCGCCGCTGCCCATACAATACAGTCGGACTGCGTGGTTTCTCCATCGACGCACTTCGCCCTCTCTCTGGCCAATGACCACGTGAGATCGGCGAGTATCTATCTCAAACCAGCGGTGGCCCAGCTTGTTTCAACCGTTCCCCATTACCCTACCCATACCAGTTACCGAAACTCCGTAGCAATGCTGTATTCACACGTGGAGGGTTCCCCAGCCCACCCGGTAGAAACTAAAGGCAGAAACTTCTGGAGGTGAAGTTGCACAACGGTGAAAAAGCAAAAACCCTCCAACGATACAAGGAGGCGCCGAACACAGTGATTTTCTCAGCCAGACGACCCCACCTAACCCTGACATCACTTCCGAACACAAAGACAGCCACACGGTTCGACGCGTACCCGACATACCGAGCCTGCTGGTGAAAAGACTACGACAGCGACGACACATTGTTCCCGACCATCAACACGGACACGCCGGAATACGACGCCCCGACGCTCCCGGAACTCAAGCAAGGCGACGTCCGACGTCCCCTTGTCCATCGACGGCTTTGGTGTAGTCGCCGTCATAGACGCGGGAGCCGACTATTTAGTAAAGAACCGATTATTCGCGTCCGAGCGGAAGAAAGTTACCAGATGGGATGGCCAACACATACGCACAACAGAAGGCCAACATGTAACGCCAAGTGGAACGTGCATATTGCGCGTCACCATAGACGGCCCGACGTACCCAGCGGCATTCGTCATTTTGCCTAACTGCTCCCGTGACGTAATTCTCGGAATGGACTTTTTAACGGACAACGGCGCAATAAATGACCTACAGACAAATTCGATAACTTTTTCCTCCAATCACTCGATGACGCAGAAAGTGACCCCCGAACAGCGTGCTGCTGTAAATATCACCAATGTTCATGTCACTATGCAACCACACGAAAGCTTGATGATCACCTCTTGCTGTGACGATGCCGTCCTTGACGACGATGCTATCGTAGACGGTGACCAAAGTTTGCTTCTCTACCGTGGTGTCTTCGTCAGAAGAGGCGTTGCGCACTTTATGCAACGCCAATCGCTCATTTTGATCACTAATTTCCCCCAGGAGTGCCAGCAGTTAAACAAGTACACTGCAATAGCGTTCCTCGAAGAAACGGAAGGAGCGAGTGACTTTGTTCGCGGTTGCACACTTTCAACGCGCATCCGAGATGCCTTCAACCTTCCGCATCCCTTTGACGTGAACCCGACACTACCTCAAGAGAAACGGGGGAAATTATTGCCTTTGCTGCGTCGCTACAGCGAGTGTGCTTCGTCGAGCTTATAATTACGTGAGACACCGCTAGCGAAGCACCGAATTAAAACCGAAGATGCAGCCCCACCTACACCGAAGTCACCGTATCACGTGAAATCACACTACCGGGAACCTATGCGAACACAAGATGACCACATGCTCAGTGACGACATTATACAGCCATCAAACCCCCCGGGCTGGGGCGGTCGTACTAGTGAAGAAAAAAGATGGCGGAATAAGGTGCTGCGTTGACTACCGGCGACAGAACAAAATCACCAAAAAGGACGTCTAACACCTGCTGCGATTCGACGACTCCCTCGACAACCTCTGCCACGCAAAGTAGTTCACTTAGATGGATTTGACGACAGGCTAATTGCAAAGTGAAGTGGACAAAAGGGAACAAGGAAAACTGCAATAATTACCCTGTGCAGCCTATAAAATTTCAAGGTAATGCCGTTTTTGCTGTGCACGGCACGAGAAACGTTTTAAATAGTCATGGCACTGTGCTAGCGGGCCTGAAGTGGCACACCTGCCTCATATACCTCGACGACGTTGTGGTATTCTACCGGACCGGCTGTGAGTCGATTTATTTTTGGAAACTTCAAAATCTGATGTAAGGGGTGACCTACAAGCAAAACTAAAGTTGTACCGCCGGCATTCAGAGGCCAAACCGCAATTCGGGGTCCCAATCTCGTAGTTGCGACTGTGTGTTTGCTTTATGACTCCAGCTGCTCTATATAATTATGGAGAATGCTGGTTTGCAATATTTTTATATGCGAAGCATCTCATGCGGGGGGCTGTGGCCCTCCCTCCGTTGTTGTCCTCCATCCGCACTCTACTGAGCATGCGCGTCTCTTCAGCCCCGTCAGCATTTGGCCCGATGTCAGTGCAGTACACTATAACAAAAAAGAAATAGTTAGGTAGCGCCCACTTTCGATCCCACGACTTTTTGACCGCAACGGGAGGTACGTGGCGCTCTTCCCACTGCGCTACAAACCGAAATGAGAGAATGTGCTACGAACGCGCCTTATGTCCTTCACTAATTCAGACTACATCAAGAAGCTACTGACACAATGAAAGCACGCGAATCTGAATGTCCACGGAAACGACGAACTGACAGCTTTACAGGATGAGATTGAATATCTCGCGGGAAAGCTGTGGCGGCAAGCGCGACGTGCCTTGCAGTTCAACCAGAGAAGAGGACGAAGACGGCGGGCAGCGTGGTAGGAGCGTGAGCACGCAATAAAGAAAGACGAGAACCACGAGGTGTTCGATCAGGTAACGCGGGTGTCGGTCTCTTCGCTGTCTACATTTCTATACATTTCTCTGTCTCTACATGGGCGTTCATACTACGTTCCCATTCGTGGTCTGATAAATGAAACAACATAACTGCAACACAATGGAACCTACACGGAAACCCCATGATGCTTCGCATCCTCCTCGTGGTACCCCACGGGAAGATGGTGTAAATTTTATTTTTTCTGCTACTACTTGGCTGGCGGTATTATACGTGACAGCTTCCCATGCACTCCCACGGGCAGCATCATGCCACCAGTAATTGTGGTGGGGATTCTGGGGATCCCATGTGGACCTACACGGCAACTTCAGGCGCTTGAGGGGGACATAAATCAGTCTTTGCAGGACCTTTTGCCGGGCGACTACAATGAGTTGGTGTCGTCTGATAATCCGGAACTCGCACCATCAGGGTGCATCGTGCAGAGGGACGCCCTGGCTACTGTCTGCTGGTGGGTGCTTTCCCCTAGTTACCCACTGCGCTCAGTGTTGTATTGAAGCTTTTTGCAAAGTGCAGGCTCACACTGAATAGCGTCCTGCAGTGGGAGCGCAGCATTTTTGATGGCTTCAGTAACATTAGATATGACTGTGACACTAGCGAGCACGAGCTGTAGGTCAGTTGACCCTTATATTTGGTTGTGGATTGAGTTCGTGTGCTCTTTTTTTTAATCTTTGCCAGATGTTATAGGGGTTGGGTGTAGGGCGGACGTACATTCGATTTGAATTACAATCCTGTAAATACGGTATGTCAGGAGCAGGGAAATATTCTTTTTACGAGCAAAGTTTTCGCAATGAAAAGTTCTTGTTTCAGGGCGTATTGAATTTGGGAGCCTGAACTGCGTGTAGTATAGAAGGTGATGTCATAACCATAGCAGAAATTGAGGAGAGTAATGCAAGATTGTTTTCCGTGCAGATCTTTTTGCCAGGTTCAAAAGACACAGAAATTACGGCCTTTTGAGGGGTGCCTTTGAAGCGAACTGCTGGTTCCCAAGTATAGTGACGGCAGAGGTGCGCTGGTCGGGTGCGTTCTGAGGGGAAGTTGTACATGTAGATGTACGTTCGGTCCCCTATATGGCTATAATTTACTACCAAAATAAGGAAGGTGTGCATTCCTGTGAAAAGCTCTTGTGACGTCTTGAGATAGTGTAGCCTTTGTTAGAAGCCGGTGCGTACTGGGTTTTTGTTATATGGTGGTTCAGTTATAGCATTTACTCCCAGGTGAAATGGTCGGGGCATAAGCATGCAATGAGTTAATAAAATTATTGCGTTGATTCATCGAATCTAGCTCGGCGGTTAGGCCCCATGTTCTCTATGAGTTTGGCATAATTTTTTTCAGAGGTAATTCAGAGGAAAGGGTATTCTCTTGCCAAGCCTTGTCGGGTTAGTGGGTACTATGGCTTTGGCGCCTCTAACATATTAAGAGGGTGTAATAACTTCATCTTTCACTGAAAAAATAAATGCGCTCGGTGATGACGTGGTAATCTGGGTTTTAAAGGTGGCATTACTGACTTTGTGGGGGCCGTGGTTAATTATTCAATCAATCAATCCATCAATCTTTACTTGACACTCATGGGTACAAATGCCAGAAACACAGAACAAAGCCATTCATACAGGCTTGACAGGGTCTGTCCTTCCTAATTTGAAAGTACATCTTTCAGAAAGTAGAAACATATTTATAAGCTACAAAATGAAAGTCAAGGTAGATGACAAGGAGTGTAGAAAACGCTTAACAGCAGCATCCAAAACTGCCTGGTTATCACTCGTACCAATTCAATGCTATAATCACAGTCACACAAATATAGGACGCTTTGTATTCCAAACAAAATAAATAAATGAAGCACTCACAACAATCCCAGAATATACAAAAAACAGCTTCTAGAAATAAACATGCACTGACCACGAAAAACGTTTAACCATACAATAGCATGTTTAGTAATGATGGCAATGAAGGTTGGAGAGAATCCTTTGCGAAGTTTGTGTTCGGGCAAAGAATGTGCCATTTTTGAGAATGACATCTTGGGAAGCTGGGGCAATACAGAGTCAACTTGCATAGCAACTGAAGTTGTTTTATGTTGCTTCATTCCAATCTCATATCGCTTGAGCAAAGTGTCAGTGTACAGATGATGAATTTCGCGGACGCCCAGAGATGTAAAAATAGTTGCGGTATGTGCGTCAGCCGCAACATTATAAATCCCCGCACCGCTTTCTTCTGTAACCGTTCCATCCTTGTCATGTTAGAAATCGTGGTGTTTGCCCGAACAATGGGGCAGTAGATAAAGTGTGAAAGAAATAAACTTGTAAATGAGAAGTGTCATTTTTCAGAATAGCATCATCGGTAGCTGGGGCAATTCAGAGTCAACTTGCATGGCAACCCAAGTTGTTATTTTGCTTCATTCCAATTTTATACCGCTTAAGCAAAGTGTCACTGTACAGATGATCAATTTCGTGGACGCCCAGAGATGTAAAAATACTTGCAGTATGTGCCTCATTCGCAATATCCTAAATCCCCCCGCGCTTTCTTCTGCAACCGTTCTATCCTTGTCATGTTAGATATCGTGGTGATTGCCCAAACTATGGAGCAGTAGGTAAAGTGTGAAAGAAATAGACTTGTAAATGAGATGTTTAGTGGTGGTGACTGAGATGGATTGCAACCTGACAAGAATTCTTAGAACCCTCGCAACCCTCCTTGTAAATAAGTCAATATGTTTTTTCCAAGTAAGGTATTCTTTCAATACAATGTCAGCATCTATACTGTCGTTCCAATTTTTTGCCCTAAATTAAAGAGCATTTGTTTTTGTGCTAATAATAGGGAATTAAGCAGGCTCCCCTCGTTCGGGGTGGCAAGAACATTGTTGGCTTTAGCTAATAGTTTTGTAATTTTATGAGAAAGAAAACGCAAATTAGAGTCGTCACCTTATAAGACCTTTTAGAACTGTCAACAGTGACTGCGTAAGTTAGATCGATATTAAGTAATAACGACCGAAGTACGCTGCCTTGCGGTACACCCGGAGTAATTTGATCGATTTCAGGAACACTTTAATGATAACGACCTCCAGGCACCGAAATACGGGAACGTTTAATTATGTGTAACAATACTCCCCAAAATCCATAGTGTTCCAGCTGATTTAGCAGTGCTAACAAGTTTATGAGGTCAAATGCCGCCGAAAAATCAATAAAAATGCCCAATGTTCAGTATTTCTCTTCTAATGAACGAAAAATTATTTCCTTTTGGGTTGACAGCACCGATTCTCTTTATAAACCTTTACGAAACCAAACTGTGAAGCGGCTATTATGATGTGCTTTTCACAGAATAAGATCATTCCTTTATCAGTCGTCCTAATCCTTTTGAGAAATATTGGAGAACTGATATTGATCTGTAATTGAGTAAGTTGTTTTTGTCAAATCCGTTGTACAGAACAGCGGCTATTGCTATTTGCATGGGTGTGGGAAAGATGGCACGGGAAAAGGCAAGGTTATAATAATATGTATAGTGTACTTTACCGGGCCAACCGCGCCAAAAGTAAGGTAGTAATCTGTTATTTCATTACAGTGGGTTGGTAGTAAAAATGGTCTACTACTGTTTGAGGATGGCATAGCTTTTTCACATGTTGCGCATTGTATGTGCTGTTATGAAGTGACACAAAAAAAGGTTTTGAATTCGTTAGCCATCGCTGTCCAAGGCTTTTGCTTTCCATTATGTTCGAGCGCGTTGATTTGAGCTTGCTTCTGTTCTTGCCCGAGAACACTGTTGATTCGTTTCCACAGAATATCGCTCGGTCGCATAATTTCCCTACTAAACATAAAACTTAAATACCTGCGCCTAGATTAGCTAAAACAGTAGGTACAATGTTGCAGAATATTTTGAATGCGCTCTGGTCGCTGGGTTCTCTAGTTAATAGGAATCATCGGTAATAAATGTCTTTTTCTTTATTGAATTTTTATGACTGAGAGGTTATCCACGATCTAACCGAGTAATAAAATTACAGTTAGTCGTCTGCGCTCGCCTTGTCTATTTCCTTGTCTAAGGTGTTGGCCTTTACCGCACTTGTAAAACATTATATCCTTTCTGCGCTATTCGAACGCGACAATTGTCTGCCTGCATGTATGTATGTATGTATGTATGTATGTATGTATGTATGTATGTATGTATGTATGTATGTATGTATGTATGTATGTATGTATTTATGTATGTATGATGTTCCTTTATTTACAGACGGAAAAAGTTATAAATTCTGGAGCGAGACTTGTATGTACGCAAAACATTTTCAATCTAATAAATCTAAACGGACGCACCCTGTAAGTCACCATTTTTTTAAAAAAACATACTTGCAGGCTTACTTGAGGAAGAACGTCTATTCATAATTGGTGTTAGCGAAGTTATTTTCTTTAAAATTAGTTGTGTGCTCTGTTTTCGCGAGAGCAATTGAAAGAAAACATGTTGCAAAATACGTTTAAAAACCTAATCCACTTTTTGCTGCCCATTGAGAGTTTTCACTCTTGGCTCGAGCGCGAAGTTCCAACAAACCCAAAAGACGGTGCAGCAGTGCCAACGCGGCCAAAGTGAACATCGCAGACCTGAAATACGTTGACAGAGACAGTATAAGAACAACGTGAAAGTTGGGCGGATGAGACAGGAGAGGAAGTTACGTCAGAGGAGCGGAAAAACTGTCTTTCGATGATATACACAGTGTCGCGAACAGATTTGCGGCCAGTTCTAAGTGCAGAGCCTTTCAGGCCCTCGCCTTGTCGTCCTAGCTCGCTCGCTCCATCTAAGTATGTAGAGCACCAAGGCGGAGTCCTGGGATAACGCTGTGGTTCAAGCCGTAGCCCAGAGGCTTCGAAAGCCAAGTGGTTTATACAGTCGTAAGCGTTCGAAACTCGTGAAACGCTGGCGCTTGTCATACATCTTCCCGCTGTTTAGCGCAAAGAAAAGTGTAGGTACATTTGAGGAAAAATATACGTATTTAAACGGCAGCGCCCTAATTCCTTTAGTTATGGACGCCCGTTGGGTTGGATTTTACGATAGTAAACACAGAATGCGGCAGTGCATAGCCGGCACGTGCAGTTTCAGGCAGGGGGCGCGCGAGCACTGCGAAGGCGGGAAAGTTGAATTGCCTGGGGTGGTAGCAATAAGCGGATAACGGCCGCACAGCCGATTATGACGAATCACTGCTTTGCACTTCCGACAGCTTTCACATTGAGTGGTACGGCGTTATTGTTTCACTCTAAACCGATGCCTAATTCCAAGCTTGCACTTATGATCTATGTATCTACTAGATTTCATATGTGTTTCTTATATGGCCAGGGTTTTTGTTAGTTGCCGGCGACGTTTCATATTTTTCTGTAATAATAATGTGTTGGACCATGGAGCTCATGTTAATTCAATTCTGGGTGATGAGTTCACATGCAAATCTCTTTTTTTCTGAAGCAGGCAGATTCCTTAAGGATATTCTGATGAGGTAGGTGCTTTTTTGCTTCGCATTGGAAACAGGTGCGTGCCTGCCAAGACTAGGAAGGCACGTTTGGGGTAGGGGAGCTATTTTGTTACTTTTAATGTTTCTGTGGTCTGGCCCACTCAGTGAAATAGAGTCTTCTACATGCGCGGGGGCCTGGGTTGAACAGTATGTTTTGCGTCAAGGTTTCAAAATGGAGAAGCATTCGCCTTCTATATTTAGTTCAACGTTAACAGCACGTAGGCTTCTTATAACATCGACCTAGAATTGTTGCTACGAATCAAAAGATCTGGTGACGAAATATAGATGCTTGTTTGATACGATGATTGCTTGATAAAGTGTGTCAGAAAGCAAAGCCTCCGCGTTTCATATCTGCTCAATATGCTAATTATATTAGGTAGTTGTTGCCTTATCGAACAGTGAAGATTTTGCATAGATGTCACCAGTTTCTGACTCAAGTTCATGTTTTATGGTGGGGTTGTTCCGTGGCACCAGTATTGCTGTGGTAGGGTTTGGCGATTTGGGTGTTTGAAATGCTCGTAACCCGCTAGCTTCACCATGCAGACTACCTAACGTATAGATATTGCGCTCGAGGAGATACAGCTGATGGGGGTTTATGATTAGTTCATTGGCGTCGTGTTTGTTACTGAAACAGTGGCTATTCAATTACCCAATGATACATTTATTTGTTCCTACGGGTATTACATTATGGTTGAGTGAGTTGGGAGAGGTCAATGAGCAGTGTGATTGGAGGGGACGGAAGTGGAACGGGAGTGATTTTTTGGGATGGATAAAGAAAGAACTTCTCTTTCGGTTTTTATGGGCTGTCGCTATATTCTTTGTCAGAGTAACGATCCTTTGCGCGTTCTCCACAATTCTCAAGATCAAGCACGGGTAACCTTGTGAATTTAAGGTGATGGTATTGGAAACACCACAGTCACCCACCAGCCCTACTCACCAACTGGGGCAATGAGTTGCGAGGGCAGGGGTAGAAGTCTGCAACGTTGACAATCGGTGCCCAGGTCAAGCTCCGGCCGAGGGGCTAAACATTTCTCTACAATGCAGGATGCTCCGGGAACTTGCAGAGCAACATGGTGCACCCAGTCGACTCTGCACTACCCATTCCCTGCTTTTTGTATATCATCAATATCATCATCAGCCTGTCTATGCCCACTGCAGGGCAAAGGACCATACATAGATCTCGAATTATCCCGGTCCTGTGCTAACTGCGGCGAATTTCTCCCCAGACATTTTTTGATCTCATTTGCAAATCTAACCTTCTGCTCCCTCGGCCATGACTGCATTCTCCGGGAATTCACTCCGTTACCCTTATTGACAAACGGTTATCTTGCCTTCACATTATATGCCCTGCCATCACCCAGGTATTTTCTGTATTTTCTTGATTTTTTCGAATACGTCTTTAAGACGTGTTTGTTCCCTGGCCCACTCCACGCCCTTCTGCCCCTAATGTTAGACCTATTATCTGCCTCCGTTCCACTAAAAGCTGAGTCATCCTCAATTCCACTCCCTTCTGCCCCTAATGTTAGACCTATTATCTTCCTCTGTTCTATTAAAAGCTGAGTCATCCTCAATTTCATTTGAACCCTTTGACTGAGCCTTGAAGTTTCTCCCCGTAGGTGAGGGCTGGTAAGATGCAGCTGTCATACACTGTCCTGTTCAAGGAGAATGGTTTGCTGCCATTCATTACCTGAGAATGCCTGCCGAATGCACCCCACCGCGTTCTTATCCTTCGAATTATCTGTGCCTTATGGTTGGGATCCGGGGTCATTACTATGCCTAGGTAGATATATTCGCTTATTAGTTCCACTGTGTCGCCATCTATCTTAAACCGCTGTGCTCTCCCGAGACTACAGAGCATTGCTTTAGTTTTCTGTATAATATATTTCACGCCCATGATTCTGCTTTGCATGTCCACCACGGTAATCAATATTTGCAATATTTGTCCACCCAGTTAATTAGCAAGGCCACTTTATCAGCAAATACAAGGTTACTAAGGTGTTCTCGGTTAACCCATACGCCCACCTGTTCCTGATCCAAGATTCTGAACACTTTTTGCTAACATGCTGTGAATAACATTGGAGAGACTGTGTCTCCTTGTCGGGCGCACATCCTTATGGGTATTGTAGTGCTCTTCTTATTCCCTGTGAGCGCGACCATGGGCGGCGCTGCGAGCGCCTCAGTGACGTCAGCTTAGGGATTCTCGCATCTGTCTGCTTCGTTCGGGCTCGCTCTCCCTGCTGTTTCTTTGCGCTCGGTTGGCGTGTGATGCTTGTCCGCGCCAGAGTTTGCGCACGCGTAGCTTTTTATTATGATAACATACTTAAATGCGCATGCACAAGCTCAATGCGTGAGTTAAAGTTTAGTTTTGGATACCGCTACGGAAGGCACATTGCCGGAGTGGCCCCGTTCCTTGCCAAGCCGGTACTATGTGGAGCGCTAAGAGTCAGAGGTAGGTGTCAGCTTCGGAATTAAGCAGTCTTCCGAACAAAGGGGAGAGCCAGCTTATAGTAACCGACAACACAGAAAAGAGCAGACCAAAACATATTTCCGGTCATCGAGGCTGTCGGCTTTGCAGACGGCATTACGATTCCCGGTAATCATATGTAAGGCGAAACAATTTTTGCAACCTTGCCGAACACTCGAAAGCATTCTATCACAACACTTTACGTTGTAACGGCATGAAAGTATGCCGGCAGGCACTATGGCGACCAAAAGATGTAGGTTGAGGTCCATATAACCTACTGTGTGTACTAGCCCGTGCTGGTTTTATACCAGGGCGGGCTCTAAACAGTGTGGAAGTATACTTAGCAAAACGAGTCACGTCTACGGTAAAGATACAGTAACTAAGTTTGTTCAGACCTGGGTGATATTTCGGTACATTTCCCACAGCCATATCTCCCGATATATTCAGATATGCGTTTTAGGAAAATTGCACTCAGGAGGGGGCGGAGGATCACGACGAGGAGAAAACTTTAATTAATAGTAAAATCCATCTCATTGGGGGGGGGGGGCTGGGTCCTCCGTTCAGGATAAGGGAGTAAGAGTAAGTTTATTCAATTCACAGAACGCCATCCTGAGTAAACCAGAATGTGTTCTTTACGCCTGGAAGGGTTGCAAACAATACAGAGAGTCTTTGAAATATTCATCGGTCGGTTTCGATTCTTGAAGTATGTGCTCATATACTATTTCTTGCGTTCGTTAGCGAGTTTATTAATCCTTCAACACCGTGATCATGTCATAATTGTTCGGGTTCAGGGGGGTCAGTTCGTTATGATAACGAGGGTTACGATAGAAATTTGGAGCAGAATAGCCGCATGCCAGTATTCTGGACAACGTGGTCTGGGGCGCGATCGCGGTTGCATAGCAAAAACCTTTTCATCGTGTTCGCATGTGAATAAACAACACACGCTGCGGATATGCACCTTCTTGCACGCAGCGATAACGAAAGCCAATTTGTGAAGAATGGAATGCATGCCATACAGCCTGATGAATATATCCACACGATATTTGTGAGCTTCCCAACATCCCCAAATCTACTAATAAGACGTTTGTGACGGTGCAGAAAAACTAATGTGTTGGGGGCAGAAAAAAGCACTCACCTGATAAAAGTAAAAAAAACAGCGAAAGAAAAAGAAGACAGCCGCTTTATTTCCTGCTGTGCGATGCCCGCTGCTTGATACGTTGCATTAGAAGGTTGAACCATCATAAGAGCATCTAAAAAATACTGTAGAGAAGACTCCTCTTCTTGAATATTTATCAAGGAGCTCTGAGTGCTGAACCTTGCGAATAAGCCAGATAAACCGAGTTACACACGATCTTTTAAATGATGGTCTGAAAAAAGGTATTCTCTCTCTCTTCGTGTGTTGCATACTTGTGGGGTATACAGCTTGAAATTATTTGTATGTGTCAGAAGCTGCAGGAATAACTGAATTACTCGAATACGCTTTTTAATGCACAAAATCAAGAAGTCGGGCGATTTCTAGCACAGGCACTGCTGCTCCTCAGAAGCGGAGAGTAGCAGACGACTGCGGCGCGATTCCCTAAGCCGACGTCAGAGCCAAGGGGCGTCACTCAAACATCTCACCGCCAATAGAGCACAGTTGTAGCTGTGGACCCATTGTAGATACCCTCTAGTATAATTATTTAATACTAGTCTACAAGCCGTTTCCGCCATGCCAGAATGACTGCTGAGGTTTCGACCTGGTCAAATGTTTTGTCATAATCAAAGAAGGCTATATACACGGGTTGAGTACACTCCGCGCATTTTTATGTCACCTCGTTGATTATGTCATGATGGTACATTGTTTATTAGCCTTTACAAAACTCGGCTGGTTGGTAAGGTTGATGGAAATCTTTGGTGGCAGAAATTCTGTTAGCCTTTAACTTCATATGTACCTTGTAGACGACTTACAGTGCACTGATCGGCCTATTTTTAAAGTGCATCATGTCGCCTTTCGTATGCATTAGGATGATGTCCTCGTTCTACGACGGTTCCTGTACACTCGTGGTCATGAGGCATTGCGTATACAGGATTGAGAGATTTTCTAGTACAATTTTCCCTCCTTCATTAAACAGCCCTGCTGTTGTCTCATCCTCGTCAGGTGTTTTCCCCCTTGCAATTCTTTACAAGCCTTCTTTACTACTTCTGACGATAGTGGTTGGATGTCTATCAGCTCTGAAGTGTGTCCTCGTTCGGTATATCCTGGATGTCACGGGTACTGTACAGATATTTATAGAACTCATTGGTTTCTATAACCATTTTATCCCTATTTTGATGACATTGCCTTGCTTATCTATAAGTGCATATATCTGAATTTTTCTTATGCCTAGACGCCTGTTCACTGCTTTCAGGCTGCCTCCGTTATTTACAGTATGCCTAATCCTCTCCATATTATACTTCAGTATGTCAGCTGTCTTGCGCTTATTAACTTCGAAAGCTCATCTAGTTCTGTTCTGTTTTCTCAGATGGAGATTGTCATGCTTTACCGTTCATTAAATAACGTTTTTTTTAATGTTTCTTCCTGTCGGAAAATGTACCAGTATTATCTCTACCGATCGCGGATATCGCATATGCAAACAATAGGTGTTGTTTGTATATGCGTTGTTTGTATATGCCGTATCGTAAATTCATTTCCCTCAGAAACAAATAGGTCCATGCATAGGGGCCGCACCGAAAGGTCCTTTATACCACTTTCTACAACCATATTTCCTAAGCCTGGCAACTACTCTCTTTTTCTTGTGATCGATTCAGTTGCCTCAGCCAGATCTGTCAGTTCGCAGCTGGTGTTCCTGATTTCAAAATTTCTTGAAAGAATCGTTGGTGGCTCATAGAAATTCTAATAGCTCAGAAACGGAGATATCCTTTTGAAGGTGAACAGTGATCGGCAAGACGAAAGCGTTCTTAAACAAACCTGCTTGGTCAGTCTTGAAAATCAAGGGCACACTCCAACGGAATCGTTACAGCTTCCAGTGGGTGACATCTGAGCCACATGTGATGACCAAAACAGATGCCGACATACTGGTAGGCCTGGAGGATTAGAGCGCTACAATTGTAAGGTGCACCGCCGTGTGCCGAGAGGATAACAATATTTCGAACAACCTCTAATTCTGCATTTCGACTGCTCGGCACTTCCTCAATCTATAATGGAACTTCGACTATACATACCACACCGCTGTTTAAAGTTTTAGCGTGTTGGCACGGCACCAACTCCTGTCGCGGCAGATTAGTTTGCCCGAAACTTGTGATAAATTTTCACCCTACTGAAATATCGGATAAAAAGAGCTTCACCTGGGCTAACTACCAGTAGGTACACCTGGCATGCTCGCTGAGTTGTCAATAGTTGAAACCTGAGAACAGACTATGTGCTTCAATGTTTTTGAGAACAGCACGTACGTAGAGGTGTGAAAGAGGCCTGTCCTGTCCCTTTGGGGACAAACGCCGACGCAACTAGCCGGGGGCGGATAGGCGTCTGGTATCAGCGGCTACACAGCACACCCCAGCTGACTTTTTTCCGGGGCAGACCCCATATTGGCTACCGTCGCAGCCGCACCCGTTATCCTGCTGCATATAGAGCGGGCAAGGGTTGCGGTCGCTACAAATAGTAAGGAGCAATGCGGATCCGTGCCTGTACTCCACCAGGGCTCAGTATATATGAGGGTTCGGAGGAGACGGACACGTGAGGACCCTGCACCGTGCCCCGCCTTACCACCGATGCCTCCTGTTGTGTTCCGCCCGCCCACGGTGGCGTCGGCGCAAGGGCACCCGAAAGAATTTTGATCCAGATATTCTGGTTTTTACCAGTACATCCGACGATGAAATTGACGTCGCACCGGTCCTGCCTGCATCGCATCGGAGACAACGAGTTACGGTGTTCAAATCTACACCAGAAAAAAGATCCCGTTGCAAGAATGCCATCCTTGCAAGACAAAACACACTCCACACACAATACACAAGTACTCCTCTCGTTTATAATGTAAGTGAGGGAAAGAGAAAACATCATTCAAGAGAACTGTAGCGACCGCATTTGAAACCTTGATGAAGTGTACGAAATAATGCATGCTACTGAGCCAAGTTTCTCGAGTATGCAAACGTGAAAACAAACTTTCTAACCGGTTTTATTGTATAGAGAAAGGGCAACGATGCCTGCATAACTCTTTCGGCAGTGGGCCCAACATTCGTCGCGTGTCATCGCAACACTTTAAACGCTGTCCGCGAGGCCGTAGCAATTTGTGCAATATTATTTAATAGTTTATTACCGGAACGCTCCCTTTGCAACCCCTCATTTCCAGCACCTAAGAATGAGTTCGGAACTCTGATTGATCAGGTGCTGTAAATTTCGTACTTAAAGGATACCTCAATGCCCATAATTGACTGCGGTGCGCTTCCCGCACTGACGACCGAGGTCGCCTCATCGCAAAATACTTAATATCATCGCGAGCATGCCTATTTAAAGAGACAGAAAACCAATTTTTGTCGGGTATATTTTCTTTATCCAAATGAACGGGCATAACGAAAACCCCTTCACCCAAAACGTCTGAGCTTATAAAGCCACACTACCTCTGGAATCAAATTTTTAGATCTAGCAGCCATATGTGCCCTGCAAAAAAGAATGCTGGCAAACAAGACAGTGAGTCGTAAAGCAACCAACTTTTTCACTGCACGCGATAAATAAGAGGTGTCTAAAACTTGTTGCTGGCTAAAACAACAATAATGTGCAACCTTTCCTATTCCTTAATGCCGTTTTTAACTCACGCATTGAAATCCACCAAATTATTTTGGCACGTAACGTAGTGTCACGTGTAGACACTACGCTGCACCACGTTTCAGAGTTCCATCATTTTTGTGCAAAATTAAAATATTTACGGCTTTTTATTTACCAGTTCCTTCCCTGTTCCCCAATAAAAACGCTTCCTTTCGTAAGAGCTAGATGACATGCACTCCACAAAATCCGTTGTCTGTCCCATCAAAAACACGGCCTACATACCATAATATAGGGCACAACTGCAACTCACACTTGCACTTGGCGAATGGCCCTGCATTTGTGTGTTTATCTCTATAATGGGAGATGGGCACACAACCATACAGCATTGACCACTTCCCCACAACCTGAACATACATAGGCATGGAACCATATAATTAACCTTTCCCCCGGCAACAAGTTCCAAAAAAAATCAAGGGGGGGAAAGGGGGCGAAAAACATTCACAGAGTTCTTAACTATACAACACATTTATAGCGGACCTCCACGCGGAGGAGAGACCCAACTGGTCACGGCTGAGATCATGGACGCCGCAGAAAAAGTCCTCAGGTCTACTGCTCCCCGTACAGCCCACGGAGGCCCTGCTGCAACAAGGAACGTAGGCGAGCGCGATAAGCCCAAAACAGGGCGTGGGCTATCCCTCGTTGGTACCCCACGTTTGCCAATCTCATTATTTAAACAGGCAACTTCTCCTGGCAACCATGTTCGCCTTGGGCCAAAAAAGGAAAGTTGGCGTGCCTTGTTGCTATCCACAAGCTCATAAACAGAAATGAACAAATTACGGATACGAATACTTAAGCTTAAAGCAAAATATACATAGCCAGCGTCTGGTCAGGACAACAGGCAGGGAACACACGTGGATACCATGCTAAAGCACTCCAAAACACTAAACCTGGGTCCAGCCTTTTACACCACGCGAAGATGTTCATGAAACATAAATTTGTTCCAAAAGCAAAGCCAACGCCAAAACAAGTATAAATTGACCAAAACATTGAGTTCGACTTCATGAACACAGGGCTCCCCTCATCCCAAGGTAGCCTTCAGCTCCAGGTGCAGACATAACTACATACACAATCATACAACACTCCTCCACTTATAACAGCAAAATTTTGGGTTTCGGTGCACTATCCTAGGAATTGGAGTCAGGCCATTCAAATTGTCTTTTTCGAGGAGATTAATGACCCACCTTTACCCACAAGCTATTGCCACATTGTCCTCACAAACTACATGTGCAAACATGGGCCCTGAGCATAATAAAAGAGATTTGTGTACCTTTTAGTGTAGTACAATGGTATTCTCGAGAGCTGCCACGCAGACCTAAGGGGGCGGGGCGATGCATGAACGGCCAACTCGTGACCAATAAATCTTACATCAAGGATGCTTTATTCATGAGCAGTTTTGCTTAACAGTGTTTTTTGGCTTAGAGAAGGCCTATGACACCGCTTGGCGTTAGGGCACACCCAGTCACCTGAAGTCACTCGGTTTATCGGGCAATATGTTGCACTCTCTGGGAAGTTACATGTCGGAAGAACCTTTGGTGTCAAAGTTGGTACTGCTATTTCCAATATTTATGTGCCGGCAAGCGGCGAACCTCGAGGCGGCGTGTGGAGCTGCACACTGTTTATTAAGAGAAATTTTCTTAGGAAGGCATTGAAACCTGCACTTACTAATGCCATGTATGTAGACGACGTCAGAATATTTATTACATCATGTAATATACCAAGCTCTAAACATCTATTCTACCTTAGTGCCAACAATTTCGCAGCCTGCGCAGGCAAGAATAGCCTTAAACTCAATTGAGAAAAAAAAATGCGCCACTTTCACTGGTGGTGCAAGGCTGAGGAAACAGCAGAGCTGGGTTCGACGCAGCTTCTCTAAACACTCACGGTTAATCCGACGAGTCAGGGAGCAGCCGGGCCCTAAACGTGCCCAGCCGTTTTGGGGGCACTGTAAAGCAACCATCATAAAAGTGTGCGAAGTCTTTTATTCAGTAGCAATAGTCGCCATCCCTTTCGTAATCGCCTTCCAATGGCAAAGCCGCGTAGGACAAATCTTCTTGTAGCGCGCCATCCCCTTGTTAGATCTCCACTTCGGCCGTTGGTCCGGTGGCCCTCTTCACGTGTGATATGTGAAAGATGTCTTGACAGATTGGTCGTCATTGTCTTCAGCGCGGCGGACCTGTTGCGCGCCGGTCACTAAAAGACGGCGACGACGAAGGTGGGAGCTCCTCATCTGCCGTAAACGTACGCGCAAGCCTGAATATTACCAGAAAGTCCCCGCGTTGCAGGCGCTAACTTGGCTCGGTATATCTTGGTAAAGCAACTGCGCGAATATCGCGTCCGGTGCCGCGCGCCGGGAACGCCGGAAGGTCGCCGTGAGTCAGGCACTTGCATGCGCTTAGGGTTTTCTGTCTCCCCCGGGAGGATTTTATCTGCCTAAACAAATCTTCTGTTCAAAGTACTTGCGTTGTGTTCTTCTGTAAGCGCGTGATCCATCCGGATGCTGACATTAATCTTCATTCCTGTGTCAATTCCTGTAAAAAACACACATAATTAGGCATATTACTCGATAACATACAAATATTCATCCCGCGCCTCGAACAGCGTAAAGAAAAGTTCCCAGAAACAACTGCACTATTATAGTCCTCTCACACCAATCCTACGTCGCCGCCACAGAACTACACCTTCGTGTTTACACAGCTTTTGTATGATCTCGATTGGACAACGGCGTTGTCGTGTATGGCTCACAAACAAAAATGCCGCTAAAATTATCTACCCAGTGCTGGATTTCAGGCTTCGCTTTGCTTGTGGCGCTTCCCGCACTATTCATGTAGAAAGTCTGCAGGTAAGGTTCGATAAATGGTCCGTATATCGGCAGAGGATATACATAAATTTTTCTATGTCTAAAAGTCATATATATGACAAACCATCCATTTATTCCACCAATACCGAGACATAGGTGCAGCAACAAATTTTTGTTCGTAGATCTACTTCCGTGCCTTTCCCCTTTAGAGTAACAGAAGCAGCTTCTGATCTGAAGGTGCCCTAAGCTGACATGCACAAGACACCCACCATCGCATCTCCGCCCTGTGTTGTGCGACCTGTTTTATGCACCTTAGGAGAAACTGGAAAACAGGAATTGTGATTTTGCAGCATACCTTGTTTCCGCACGAGAAGTGCCAGTGCGCGAAATTTTACAGCGACGCGTTAAGGACTGCTACAACGAAGTCATGTACTGTGCTTCGACCGAAGGGTCATGTCCTTGAAGCAATAAAATTAATATATGATTTTCACAGCCGAAGCGTGCAGTATGTTAAATGTTTTAAATCACATTTCGAACATCAAATTCCAAAGTTGGCGTGTACACAGGCTTTCTTGGTGTTATACGAGCACGGTCAATATCAACGCCTTTCAAAATGTGACGTGAATCTTTCTTTTGAAGTTATTACGTCCGCACATATCTCAAAACTTGGAATGTATTTGCTGGATTTGGAGCCAATCTCAGAATGCCGGGAATGATACCGCGGACAAAAATGGCCGCTGCTGCTGCAATCACGAATACAGCCCTGACAACTGCACCCTACACCGGCCTCAAGCAACACATCATACAAGCCCTTTGAAAAACTAGAGTAGCGTACTGGAATCAATAAACAGACAACAAACTACACATAGTAAAAGCCACGTATTGGACTATGCACAACTGACTCACGCAACGGTAACACAGAATGTGCAGCATCAAGTTTACGGATAGGTCCCACACATGTAACACACCCACGCCTGCTAACAGGTTACTTAAGACCGTTGTGCAAAAGATGCGCATTTGCGCATCCGCATCCTCATTCAATGCAAAGCAGTCGACACAACACGGCACAAACACTACCCACAAACTATACAGATAGCAATTAAATTCCACTACAGCCATCTTACTTGTATTTTGACTAACGGATGATTTCTCGTAAACTTACTTTTCAGTTTCTTACCGGTGTTAAATTTCGACACCTTATTTGTGATCGTGCATGTTGACAACCTGGCCCTTTATACAACCCATCTTTATGGCGTTTTCGCAGGCGGCACAGACAGTGTATCCCAAGACGGCTGTCTATGGCCGCGTTCAGGAATGTCCGGCCAGCATCCAGGTTCTGGCAGCCACTGATCATACATTGAACGGCCAACATTTGGCAACCAGCGCTTCGCTTTTTCTCCGGCCGCCCGTGTTCAGACGCACAACGGCAGTTTCCCGGCTGCCAGATATTCAATTCACTTTCGGCTGCCGATGTTGAGAAAGATAACGACCGAAGTACGGCCTTAGGGCATCTGTTTTTCCTTCGGAAAGTGGTGTTCAGCCGAAGCACGGCAAGCGACCGGCCACAGAATATCCGTATTGCTGTGGCAGTTGGTGTTCGAAAGGAGACCGACCGGAGCGCGGCTGCGGCGCATAACGGTGAACCACGCATCCGGCGGCAGAATATTCCTTTTCTTCGGGAAACTGGTGTTATAAAGGACACCGGCTGACGTAAGGCCCCAAAATATACGTTTTTCATTCGGTTAGGGGTCTTCGGCCGAATTACGACAAGCGAACGGCCGCAGAACATTTGGCAACCGGTGTTCAAGAGGAGACCCGCCTGCGTAAGGGTATCAGGTTATCCGTGATTCTTTCGCTAAGCGGTGTACATCCGAACAACGGCACGCGTCTGGGCGTCGAGAATTCATGCACAGACGTGTTTGGAAGGAGACCGGCCGGTGTAGGATCGGTTTTTCCCTGGGTGAAGAAAAAGCCGTTAGGCAGTCGAATGGCGCAGACACGTTTTTCATCCGCTCGGTGTTTCTACGTTTTAAATGAACGAACTTCGTTTGTCAAACAGTAATGAGTATTCTAGGTGAACGGGCAAGGTGAAAAGACTCGCTGAACATTACCAGGGAACGTTTTAAGCCATCGGAATGCCATTTATTGCCATAAGAAGACTGTGCCACACCGACGGGTGAGCTACGCCTCGCCAGTGTAAGCCGCTACCACGCCTCGCCCGTCGGCTTCGTCGACGAATCAGCTCGAGGCTATTCCCCCCTCAAAAGATAGAGAGCATTGAGACATCCATCCCGGCCGACCCAGCCTACCCGAGATGGCTGTGGTTCACCAAAATAACTGGCCTTAAAGGGCGTAAAGCAAGCGGCCAGCACACAGGAGCTCAACCGGCGCCATGTGAAAGATTCCCCACCAAAGAAAGGCAAGGGGGCGAAAAAGCGCAACTTTGTGGCTATTGTTCTTACAATAACACTGCGAAAAACAATGTTGCACTATTTTGTTGGTGATAAACGTATAAGAGGCTAAGCTCGTGCATTGGAATAGCACAACTTCGTGCCCTTCACTATGTTACTTGATGGGCATTCATGACTGCGTATTTAGAAACAAGTTTTATTTTAAATTTGCGATAACAACAGAGCCTTGTCAATGACAAACCCTGGATGTTAATTTAGTTGCGGTGTTGGAGAGTGAGCCTACCTACACTTGGGATATGACTCATTTGGTTAAACATATTCGCCAGCGTCCTAGCAAACACGGATTTCTTCAGGTTTTTCTTGCTTAACGCTGCTTGTTGTGCTCTCGCATGATTTCGCTCTACCAACAGATACGCGTAAAGTAGTTGACTGTATTTTCTTGGACTGCAAAAAAACATTTGATGGTGTTCTATACGACCTTCTTTTTAGTATACATTGCTGCTATAACCTCAATGAATCGGTTATTGCATGGATAGCCCAGTATCTCTCTCTAAGACAGCAGTCGGTCGCTCTCAATGGTTTTTCTTGCGGATATGTTCCCGTGACCCCAGGAATTCCTTAACGCTCAGCTGCCGCCCCTCTTTTGTTTGCGTATTATATAAATAACAATACTATAGACCTCAAGTCTTTGTTCAAAATGTTCAGGAATGACTGTGTAGTTTACAGGACTATAGCACATAAACGGGATTCCGAATACCTGCAGCATGATTCCAATTTAATAACATCCTGGTGTGCTGATTTAGAAAAGTCGTTGAATTTTAAAAAGTGTGTTAACGTCACCTTTACAAGAAAACGTTCCTTCCAGTTGAATACGTATAACGTAAATTACGCTGCTTTAAGAACGGCCGGGGAATATAAACAACTAGGAGTTTGTTTAACGAGTGGTTAGAGGTTCGATACGCACGTTCACAACATACAAGTTACGGCTGCACGTGTTTTTGGTTTTCTTAGACAAATTTGAGCGAACCTCCATCTAGCTTAAAAGAACAACCGTATTTCGCTCATGTGAACTTGATGTTGGAGTACTCGTGCGTCTCAAGTCGGCCCATCGATCATCGTCGACGCACCTCTCTAATAGTTCAGCGTCCGAAATTTGGCAGGTTAACCAGGCAAAACAAAAACGGCAATGCCTTTTAGCGCCACCCCGGTCTCAACAGGTATGAAATGGTGCCTGTCCCGAAAAAGCGCACGGCACGCCAGTTCTCAGTTCTCGGTTTCAGTTTTCGCGCCGCCGTACACGCACAGGACTGCGCTGTTCGCGTATACCGCTGCCATGGCAACAGTGGCAGTGGCTTTACAAAAGCCATTTTTTGGTCTATAAGAAAACTGCATTTGAAGTATATATTTCAACACAAGCATGTTTTAAGTTTACAAGTTTAATTTTAACGCTAACCGAATAAGCGAAGTGGACGTGACGTATAAAAGGTCACGTGGGGTGCATCTGGGCGGCCAGGATTGTCATTCACGCTACCGGGTATCCAGCCTGTTAGGTACAGATCGAGAACTGATGCATGGCGGGAGGCGGTAAAAGATATTATTCTATAGTACACCAAACCAAAACCGCCTATCTGAAAACCGAAATGATGACCGCAAACTTTTTTATTAAATTCGATAAAGTTAGACAATGTCGAGGATTAATTGTTTATATTTTTACCTGTGGTACATCAGATGACACGAACGATGGTTGATGATGAAGCGATGTATTTACAGCATGAGACAATTTATTTACAGGCGGCCATACCGGAGCCTGCGCTTCCGGAGCACGAACACAAGGCTCATCCTAATCGTCATCCTCGTCCATGGTGGCACAATGTTCCATAGGGATTCTCCACCACGTCGAGTAACAATATTCGTTTTTATAGAGAGACTGGCTGGGGAAGACGCAGTAGTTTTATTCAATAATGAAATAAAATGCCCCACCGAAAGGCCTCAGCGAAGACAGTCTCACTCGCAGTAACGGCTCCGCAGAAGAACCAAATATTTAGAGGCGTTCCCGAAGTACCACGCTAGGCAATAACGCGTCGAACCTTACCGTACTAGGCATAGTCAAAACTTGTGAGACTTATTGGATTTTGCCTATTTAGCGGCACGTTGGGAATGTTCGCATCAAAACAGTATGACTGACTGTGTTATGTGAATGTAAATGACGTTTTTTGAGGTTTTCGGAGCTTTTTTTGTGGGTTTACCGACAGCCGTCTTGCTGAAGAACAAACAAATGGTCGTCACCTGCTCCTTATATCTAATTCTAGCGAGTGTTAAAGAGCATATTTCCCTTTCTTTGGGAGTGGCGAGAAAATCGAACCAATAATATGACTCCCGATGTGCCTAAACAAATGGGAAATTGGCTAGCTAACTAAGCGGTTATGACACCCACCAGCATGAAGCGGCGAGGGCGATATATTGCAACTCGAGACTGGCCGCGCACTAGCGGCTGGTGGTTTACTTGGTAGTGCATCCTGACCTATTACAACGTCTGGAGCTTGGAGCCACCACCAACGGATTTCCTGTCTGGTCTCAGCTTCAACGGTGCATTGTGCGCGATGGTGGGATATATCATCTCCATGTCCCTGCTAAGGGGCCTCGCTGCGACTGCAGCTCTTGGTCGAAGTCTGTCGAGGAAGCGACCACACCTCGTGCCGAGGCTTTGCCAGCCGCCTGCATCGCTGAGAATTTCCTTCGAACATCTAACATCTTACAGACCACACCGTGCAAGCTGTCATGTCCCGGACTCTCTTGTTCGCTCGAGTTCAGCTAAAATGCGAAGTTGTGAGGACGTTGAACTATTCCACGGTTTGTTAAACGTGTGCCAATAGGACAGCTGGAAGGCGGCGTCCATGTCGCATAAAATTTGGCTTCTGTCTCACTTAAAATCTGCGGGGACATCTTCATTAACGTGAAACATGGGGAGGGGCGATGCATGCAGCGTATAGGATTATTCTGGGAGCCTTGGCGTTTTTGCCAATGGACAATAAACCATTGGGGGGTCGATGTATACATCATTGTTGTAGAATTCTTTTGTCTTTTAAAGAAGAAGCCCTCTAGCGTGAGGCGTACATGACTATCCCGGTGTATTTTAGTAGGCGTTACAAAGCGCTCTAGCGCGAGGTGTAAACGAGTGTCCCGCCCTTTTGTTGGTACGCATTACGTTACTAACACGTCAAAATTTACAGTATGAGGTCATAGCTCTATCAGAAACTTGGTTAAAAGATAAAGAGCTTCTTAATTTGCCAAACTACACGTTTGTATCACTTCCCAGAAAAGCTGATGCTAGAGGCGTTGGAGTTGCTCTCTACCTGTCTACACAAATTTGCTACAAAAAACTCAGCTTAACCGAAACACGTTTAGGGGAACATGGATTGTTGTTCCTTGAATTAGAAAACAAAATTTCTTTTGCTGTAGTATACAGGTCACCAGGGTCTCAAGTTAAAACATTTATTTCAAAGATGGAGGACGTTTTGCGGTACTTTGCTAAGAATAGCAGTAAAGCTATCATTTGCGGTGATTTAAACCTAAACACGGCCAATAACATGAACGCTGAGTACCAGGCGTTGCTGTCATCCTATAGCCCTTTCCTGCCCGACAAAAAGATGTTAGAAAAAATGGCCACAAGTAATTAAATTTTGTTAATTTACCCCTTCCTAATGATTCTTCGACAAGTCAAAAAAGAAAGCTCAGACTATTTCCCACAGAAAACAAACCCCCACATATGTGCGGGCTGGGCTATATTCGTATGATCTGTGGGTAGTAAAATATCTTGAAAACGGCCTCAGTATTATTTATGTTTTATATTGTTTTCAGGAGTACTTACATTATAAATATTATTTTTTGAAAAGAAATAGTAAGGACGTTTTAAATAATATAAATTATAATTAGAAGTAGTACTATTATCCTAAGTAATTACGGAACTAGTTCAAAGTTAAGCTGGAAAAAAACACTACCTACGAGCCAGCACAAAACCGCGAATAAATGAGACACCAAGAAAAAAGCAAAAATTATTTATCGCTATCGCTGCAGTGCACGAGCCCGCCCCCCTGTACGGCCCAGCAAAATTTTCGTGAAAACGAAAGCCCAGCCACACATATGTGTGGGTGCATTTTTCAAGCCTGATGACGTAAAGCACACGAAGGGAACGGGTGTATTTTTTAGCGATCATGTTTTTTCAAGTCCTCGAAGTCGTATATTACGCTTGTTATTCACAAAATACGAGAATAGCAAGAAGATATATCAGTTTTCATCTTGAAGGTGGCTAGCGTAATCGCGCCAGCTGGCGCGCCGTTTTTAATGTGCAATTTCTCGTCCCCTGGTGGCGAAATGAGCCAAAACCAGTAATGTCTCGGAAGTGTTCGCAGCGATTACCCAGGGCTGTGAAACCGAAACCGAAACAGGCGCCACTTAGTAACGAATTTGTTGACCCACACGTTTGTGAGGGCTGGGCCGTAAAGGGGTTCCAAATCCATATAGTAAGCCCCACGAGAGTACCTGCAAATACGTCTTCCTCAATTGACCACATACTAACAAACTACTCTGATAAATGTGTCCAGGCAGGAGTAATAACAGAGGATATTAGCGATCACTATATGAATTTTTTGTTGGCAACGGTTGACAATCGGAAAAGGGAAAAACAACAGACGTAATTGTTCGAACAATGGATTATAAAAAACGAAGCCAGATTATAAAAGAGCAAGACTTCTCGTTGGTTTGTTAAGCAGATGCAAACATAGCTTACGATAGATTCTCAAAATTGCTTTTGTCAGCCTGTGTTAAGTTTAGGACGCATTCCCGCAGAGCGACATATTTTTCGGTTCTCGTTTGTCCGTAGATGACGGAAAGTTGTCTTTGTTTAGTAGACGACAACCATTACTATCAAGCACAATATCGGTCAGCGCGCAACTTATCGCTTGCCCTCATGCACAAAAAAAATGGAGTACTACAACAACCTGGTCCTTAAAGCAAATGGCAATTCCAAAGAAATCTGGCTTATAATCATCTCTGTAAGAAAATCGTCCCAAAAACGCAACACTCTGCCAGATTTCCGGATATTAAATTGCATTCTGGATGGTATCGCGGAAATTTTTAACGACATCTTTATAATCTAGCAGAGTATCCCCCTACGAGTAAGTGTGATAAAAACGAGCATATCTTGCCTTTCATGCAACCCAACTCCTTTGTATTTAGTCAGATAACAATAATGGAAGTCATAAGCACGGCAAGACAGATGAAATTAAATAAGGCTATGGGACATGCCGCAATTCCCGTAAAATAATTAAGCGCAACATTGAAATCCTCGCGCCAACGTTAGCGGCAATGTTTAATCAGGCATTTTTTTCTGGAACTTACCCAGCACATATAAAATTAGAAGGGTTGTGCCCTTCTAAAGAAAATGATCCTAATGACCCGGCCGATTACCGCCCCATAACAATTTTGTCCTGCATCAACAATCTATTTCAGAAACTAATAGGGAAGCGTGTAATGAACTTTCTAGAAACATTTAGCATATTATCGGAACACCAACACGATTTCATGAATAAATACTCAGCTAGTACAGCTGTTAACGCAGTTAAAGAAAAAGTAAATGAGGCCCTTGTAACTTTTTCGTTGGTATATTTCTGGCTATCAGAAAAGCGTTTGATTCCGTAGACCTTACCATACTACTACAAAAACTAGAACGCTGGGGATTTCGAGGTCTAGCTATTAACTTTTTCCGCAGTTATCTCTCCGACCGGAAACAATTTGTCCAAATAGCATTTATTAAATCTTCACTCAAAGATGTCAAAATAGGCGTGCCTCAAGGTTCTGTATTAGGCCCCATTCTTTTTTCTCTTTACATTAAAGACCTTGCGCGCTTGTTAAAACACTCCAAGGCTGTTTTGTACGGGGACAATAGTCTAGTCTACCCTATCAAGAATCAGAGTCGCTCGCTAACCAGAAACTCCAAAACACCTTTAAGATGGTTTAAAGCGATTAAGCTCGAAATAAACACTAAAAACCTAGTTTATAATATCGCATCGAATCCGGAAACATACAGCCCTCCCCCTATGCAGCTTGAACGTTAGAGAAACAACAATACAATAGGTTACCACCCATAAAAAATAGGTAGAAACTTTAGTTTTGTCTTGCCTGGGCCCCTTATATAGGAACACATAACAAAGGGCCTTTACCTATAATCTATTTAGTGCAGTGGGCGAAGTGATCCCTATACATACGGGCCCGGTGCCCGACGTCCCACTCAAGACACGGATAAGAGCACTGCAGAACCAGATAGCCAGCATAAAGATGTGAGTATGTATTGTGTCCCTAAGTTATGGTATGTAAGCTCGTTTTTGTTGAAAAGGCATGCGCCAGAGTATGGTAAGAACTTCACTATGAGGAGGCCTCGGGCAGGCGTTCGGGAGGAAGCCCCAAAAAGAGTGTGCGCCTCATTAAGGTCGCCTGTGAGGATTTAAGGTTTGTTAGCCGGTCAACCAGTGCTCGAAATCAAAGGCTCAGAAGTGCAAAATCAGGAGAGATGTAAATGGAGCGCACACGTTATCAACCTATTAAATATTATCGCATGGAGTGCTACAGCCTCAAGGACAGTGTTTAAAGAGAGAGGTGGCATGCTAACGATTTCCGGGCGACAATGCCCACACCACCCAAAGAGGGTGTGCAGTCAACTCTGTCCTTTCTGAATACCATGTACGTATTTAAAAATTTGTTTGTTTGGAATTGAGGTGTGTTTCTTGGAGACACATGACACTTGGCTGATTGGCATGCAGCATCTCAGACACATCGTCAAGATTTTTAAGCAGGCCTCATGCAGTTCCATTGGATGATTTTTTCTGTTCCCATTATTTAAATTTAGGAATGACTGGAGTGTGTGTGTTCGTGTTGTTCATGTGTCGTCTTTCAGGGCTGTTCCTCATGGGTTGGGCGTTTTGGGCCTTTGTGTGGGCTTGTAAGTCGGAGGCCGTTCCTTGCCCTGCGTTGCAGGCTAGAACAGCCCGACGTCCATCTCCTCTCGTCAGATGTCCTGCGGCTACCCGACGACCCGGGCCCCCTGGGCTTGGCCCACTTTAGGGGGCCCTTCGTTTGAGCCGCCACCGCGTGGGTGTCGGGGCGCCAGAAGAGGCACGGGCGGTGCGGTGCCGGCGGGAGCCGATGCGGGGGCCCCGGTGTTCATCCCCTCGGCACCCTTCAACGCAATAGAGGACGAGGTGGCAGTGGCGGGAGCGGCTTCGGTTCCGACAGAGACGGTTGACACCACAACCGCTGCTGCCACACCAAGCGGCGTGGTGATAAGCTGGGTTGCCTGGTCCAGACCAGTGGGGAGCGGGGGGGACCAGGTCAGACTCGCTGAACTGGGTCCCCGTAGAAACCAGACGCCGCACCGCCCCCTGAGAGCGGCGCCGGCGTACCTCCCCACGGGGAAAGAGGCGAACATCTTTCGCGCCTCTGGGAAGGCGACGTTCTCTGTGACCTTCAAGTTGACAATTGGTTTTTTTTTTTTGCTTGAACTTCTCGCAAGCTCTGGAAAAGGCTGCATGAGCTCCCTGACTGTTTACACAAGAGAAGGGTGTGAAGTTGCAGTTTTCTGTCGGGTGGTCTTGTGCGGCACATTTAGCTCATGTCAGTCTGCCGCGGCAGGAGTTTCTGCCATGCCCGAACCGCTGACACTTGAAGCAGCAGCGCGGGTTCGGTATGTAGGTTCGGGCTGGACATCTCATGAAGCCGGCATTGACCGACTCGGGAAGTGTTGAGCGGTCAAATGTCAAGATTGTGGGTTTGCTCGGTATTACTTGGTCGTTTGAACGTATGTGATCCGCCTCACCTCCGTCACACCCTGGTTATGAAGGCCCTCGAGCAGATCTGTTTTAGCCTCATTTATTAGATCTTGTTGAGACATTACACCCTGGCAGCTATTAAGACTGTGATGGGGCGTAATCGTGATGTCAACATCGACCATGCGCGTTTGTGCGAGGAGGTTTGCGGACTGCTGTTCGTTGTGTTCCTCAATAAGGAGTTGTGCAGTTTTCAGTTTCTTACCCTTGTACGACTTGCCGACAAGTTTTCAAGATACTTTGAGATTACAAAGACTGACTGAGAAGTGTTTGGCTTTGTCTTATCAAGAGATTCCATGATCAAAAAGCGCGAGAAATTATCGGGATTTGGGCGCGAGATTGATTGCAAAGGAGGAAAAAGAACTTTGGTGTGGCCCCTTTTCAGGGACCGATCACGTTTAGCGGCGTTTAAAAAATACCATATGGTATAGCTAGTGTTGTGCGTTTTCGGATAAATCCTATAAAATCTCAAAAACACTCTCTGGTAAAAATATTTGCTTATTCGGATTTATCCGAAAAACTCCGAATTCAGGGACCGCCGCCTGTGAAAACAAGACTACCCTTTATCTTTCCTTGGCATCCTCGAACAACTTTTCCTATTCTATTTTCATGTTTAAACTTTTGTTCGTTCCACTTACATTCCCGAGCTTCACAAAGGCAGTCGCTTTGGGCCCCTATTATGAAAAACAAGATCTCTCCCCACAACAATAGTCAAACCAAGGTCAAACACTTATCACCTTCCCTGCCACTACACTTCGGGTCTTTTCCCCGGATATGTTGTTTTCCTAATATTTTTCACCCTTCTGTGACCTTATTTCGCTAAAGATTGAACGTTTGAGTAAGCGCAAAGGAACAAGGACGAACGAAATAAACGGGACACGGCGCTACTATCAACTCGTTTATTTTCACTTTGACGCCCGATTTTATACGGGACGGTACACTGGGAAGGAAAGAAAAAAGGGAAAGAGGAGGAGCACGCGCCTTTGCGCGTCGCAAGGGCACAAAGGCGCCTTGGGGCGCCGCAAGTCCCAAATTAAAAAAGGCTCCATTTACTGGAAGCCAAAACATGTCTTCTTTAATGCATCTTTTACGCTACCTTACTGCAGAGTAACACACAGGCTCAGCGTAGACCGCACTGACCTCTTGTTGTTTAACAGGGCAGCTTTTCTAGGCAGGCTGCGTTTATCAGTCTGCTGTAGATAGCACTTCTTGCATGGGTGGAAGGAAGTTCCCAGATTTGTCGACTGCCTCTATCGGCAAGTTTGGGAACAGCCTCGCCGGTGGTTTCCGGACACTTTGATACACAGTTCAGGGGTGTGGCAGGGGTGGGTCTCTCTTCCTATCTCAGGAGCGGGACAGGCAGAACCCTGTTGTTAAAGACGTTTAGCTGCACATTCTTTGCACGAAACATAAAACTGACACGCCAACTGCTCTACTGTCTCAGGCGATTGTCATTTGATGGTCGAGTCGTCAAAAGAGACCACAACTCCGCTGCTTTAGCAGATTTAACACATGGTCAGCCTGAGTTTATTTATTTCGGAATACTCTGCTGTTCGCACGATGTCGTGTTTAGTTCACATGACACCGGCGAATTCAAAGAGAAATAGGCCCTAATTTCTTCTATTTTTATTTGTTTTCTGTATACCTTGTTGCGTTCAATTAAGTTTATTACACGTCCTATTTGCTGTATGGTTTTTATCTTGCGCCGCCATATTGGGGCCCGAATTGCTGGTTTTGGGGCCTTAATTTTCTTCTTGTTGATTTTTCAGTACAGCAGACATGCTAGTGTCTGTCCTGGCTCTGCCCTGATTGAACGTAGCACTTGCTGGCTTGATTACAGTCTTCCGTGCCACCCTACGTTTGGTCCCTAGTTGTGGACACCGTGGCTGCCCTTCCCCCGCCGGCGCTAGGTGCCTCCACTACGCGACGCCTAAGACCCATCGAGAGCAGTACCGAAGAGTTCACTGCAAATTCCAGTGAACGCCTTCTGCAAGCGTTCACTTGAATGTGCAGCGGACTCTTCGGTACTGCTTTCGACGGGTCTTAGGCGTCGGTCCTTTCTTTCCGGGTTCGAGGACTTACCCTTTCACTCCGTCGCTCCAGCAGACGACTTTATCGAATAATAGGTTCCTCCAGTAAACAAAGCGATAAAGAGCCTATCTGGCGGTATCCGTGAAAATCTAATGTTGTGCCTACTTAGAGTATCTTCAATCAATGGCTACATTTACTGAGTACATCCTACAACCTACACGTTGCAGTTAAGCACCTAACTGGAGGTGCTCCGCATCACTTAAAACTCTTCCGATAGCCTTCTGCAGCAACTCTCGGCACAGAAACGAATTCGAATTCCGTGTTCCAAATTTCCCTCAGAGGTGTGGACGCTGCAGTTACCGCACAAAAGTGGTTGTCTCCATTCCCACGTTGTGGCCACTCATACCACCCTCCACCAGACGACGAAGAATAAGTAAACTACACCTTGATCTAGGTTACAACTTGGCGGACACTAGTTTACGTAGCTACAGGATTTCGGAACATTCCTAGCTTTGGACCTTGAGCTTGTTGCCACAAGAAAAAAGTTCGTTTTTAGGTGCATAGTGGCGGGTTGGCGGGTGATAACACCCTGAATATTCAGCAATGTAAAAAGCGCCTATGAAAAGGACACGGGCTGATGCATCACTGAGAGCATGGACGGAATTATGAGGAGCTGTAGTATGATTGGGATTACCGGCGTTAGCTATGAGCTTCTTGAAATGAAGCCAACCAGCAGCCATTCCTTGCGTGTGGGTCCTTCCGCGGTGTAGTATATCTTCAACACACCACACAACAATATACGTGCCCTTTATTATATGCCTAAAAAGTTTCTGAATATGCAGTAATGCAATATGTAATGCCAGCTGGGTAATCGTGAAACATTTGATATGTTTCATGCAAAATTAGAGTCACTGTCTTCCGCAAGGTCCTTGATAATATAAACACCCTGGCATGTAAAGGTGTATCTAATTAGTGCACAAAAAGTAGCTATTGCTAGTGCTCAAAAGTAGTTAGTGCTCAAAACGTAGCTGCTTCTAAATAAGAACACATATTTAGGCTTCTTCCTGAACAGGGTATTGAAACTACAAGTTTCGTGTTGTAACCCCAAATCGCGCCTGTACTTTTTTTTAGTGATTGAAATTGTGTGAAGCAGGTATTTCTCTCACCACTAAAAAAATAAAGCGTATAGCTAGCTCTAAGGGATCGTTAATGCCAGTTTTGAAAATCTCCGAAATCGCATAAACACTCCAATCTATCGCCGCACATACCGCGAAACCTTACCGGCTCGTGTGAAAATTTACCCATTCGCCTATTTTTATATGCTATTTTGTGTGCAGCGCAACGATTTCTTGCGTTTTGCAACATGCCGGCATAAAGCGAGGAAACACGCATCACAAATATTTCCTGGAGTTTAAATGCTACCGAAAAACTTGATAAGCGCCCCAAGGCATCACCACCCTCGGTCACACTCCTTCAACGTTCGAACTGAAACGAGATACAAAATTTAGTTTCACTGCTGCGGCATTACACCCCGTGCTTTTGGAAGCACAAAATTGTAAATTTTTGCAGATACAATAAACAAAGCACTTAACCTTCCCTCTACTTTCCCCATATTCTTTGCGAATTTTATTAATCTTGACGATTTGCCCCTGAATAAACACAATCTGTAAAACGCAGCTCGGTTGAAAAAACCCGCAACTAGTAAAGTTTATTTTTGCGCCCTATACGCACACTGGGTTAGTGTTTCCCACAAAACTAGGGAAATCGTTTTGTCCAGCCTCTGGCCAGGAAAATAAAACAAAACAATGTTTACTACTTATAGCAGCCCCACACCCTTTCTCGCACGTTTATAAATGCAATGCGATTAACACGTTAATTTGCTGTCGAGCTACACTAGCAGAACAAGTCATTCTTGGCGCCTACATCCCGGCTGTTACCGTTTCGTAGTAGCCAAAGCAGGAAAGGCTTAACAAAGGCACAAATAATTTGCTTCTGATGATTATCATCTAAGGACGACAAGAAAAATTTTAACCAAAAGCTTCCATGCTAGAAAGGCTCGAAAGAAAACGTAAAGTCACGCTAACGTGGAAACTTCGCCGGGTTAGTACATAATCTAGACACAACAGTGCAAAAACGACAAACACAGAGAAAGGCACACAACAGAAACTGGCCTGAACTGGCAACTGGTTTTATTTCTAAAGAGGCACAATATATGTGAAGCCATCCAACCTAAGGTTTATTCGCGCATGCTTAGAAAGCTTAGTTATTTATCAGGCAAGGTGATAGAGGCCATGCACCATGCCTCACCAAGCGTTAAAATTCCGTTCTGATTCTACAATTTCTGTGATAGCCGTGATTTGCACTTTCTAATGATGAAAGTGTATTGTAATTCTGGTGAACAGTCCTCCACAAGCCAAACAACGGGTAGCCAGGGAGCCTTCCCAGCCTTAACCCTGCCCCACATTTTTCAGATTGTTCGCGTGCACCCTCAGCTATCGTTGAAGCTGAGGGTGCACGCGAATTAAGCCTTACTTTTCTGGGAATTAAGGGAAGTAAGGCGAGCCCTTCTGCGCATTCAACCGAAGATCACCTATGTGTTGCGCCACGACCACATAGGTGGGCTGCCACTGGGTCGGTCAAGATGTATACCTTAGAAAGCTTGTGAGGGGCAGAGAAGACAAAATCGACGTCATGCTCCTAGGCCACTTTTTTTCAGAATATATGATCTTTTGTGTGCGTAGGGTATACAGCTGCCCTCTGCCTACGCTCTGCGGGGGGGAATACACGTTAGTGGCTTGGTGCGAATTTTTGTCCGAAGGCTTTCTGCGACCGACAACAGAAGGTGCAAGGGTATCCACCATTCGGCAACCTTTGGGCGTTTTTTCTGGATGCATGCATGATACAGTGTAGGTAAGACTTGCCTAGAGCGTTCCTAAAGCACATCAAGGCGATAGCTCGTTTAACGAGCTTAGAATGGGGCGAGTTGAATGGCAGAAGTCATTTGTTGTCTATGGGATCACTGCTCGAACAGGTACTATTCTTTTTGAACCAAAATGGGAAGTCTAAAAATCTAATTTGGCCATTCATGACTGGTAGTTCGTGCGTTAGGATAAGGGGGCACATTGCGTCGTGAAACAAGTCAAGCACCTCCGTGCTTTCACATTCAATGTCCGGCGCATCACCGTTCAAAACAACTAAAAAGCCGTCAACAGAGCGTAACGCTTTCAGAACATCCTCGACAATTAATAAGGCCTCAATAAGACGATTGAAATGAGCGAGAAATTATTCACTATGAACAGGTGTGATGCAGGACCCAATGCATATGCTTCGTGTTTGTAAATCGGGTGTCTCTATAAACATGATGTAGGTCGACTGGAGGTAAAAGGCTAAAAGTTCTAAGACCCCACTAACTGACATTCCCCGTGAAGTGTTGGAAAGAAACAAAATGTATTTGTCAATAAAATTCAGGCCTGGTTGCTCTTGTCAGCGCTACTTGTAAAATATTCTGAAGGTCGATTTGGGTTAAACACAATGAAACGGTCGTGAAGAGATAAAACGTTGGGATGGCGCTGTAAATGACGAGCAACTGAATGCAGCCAGCTTCCCTCTTCGGACACAATCGTCCTCAGGGGGCATCAATCTTGCGGGGTTTTTCGCTGAAAAACAAATTCAAACAATTGCTCTTGCTCATATCGATCGCCTTTACAAGGTCAGGAAGGTGTAACCTGTCACATAGTTTCTTTGCGCTAGACTTCAGTTTGCTTAGAGATATGGTAGGGTGGGAATTAAACACAGAAGGAATAGCTTCCCTCCACAGAACCAATAGCTTCCTCCTTGGAAGGTCTGCAAAATGACTGACCCGGAGCCAACCTAGCCAAGGTGCTGCGGCAGAAAAAAATGGGTAACCGTTTGTTGAATGCGCAGAAGGCGTTGTCTCCGAAAGTTTGTTAACGTGCGGAAAGTGTACAGCTGCCTATCAGAAGATTTTTGGAGTACGGGAGCAGTGGCCAACCTGCATAGCAGCGCCCCATAGCTGCACCGGTGGTTGACGAAAGCAGCTGAGAACGCATGCGCAACTGCCGACGGCAACAACCCATGTATGCCAAATTGAAAGAAGTTCGTTGATAGGTAAATAACATTGTTCACAGCACACTGATCTCAGTGACAGCGCACAGAGCAGAGGAACATCTTGCAGCGTACCCGCCGACGGCGACAACCTATGTATGCCACGTTAAAAGAAGGGGTTTTTGAGGTAAAGAACATTGATCATAGCATACTGGTCTCAGTGGTAGCCCAGAAAGCCGAGGCACATCGGGCTGGCCTCCGGGCACACTATCAGCGCCCACAAGCTGCTGGAGAAGCGGCGCTATCACAAAGGTCTGCAGTGACAATTTTCTTTTCAAGTATTTTTAAATAAGCCTGCTGTCAGCGCTATTGCCGATACCGGTATCTTGGGAACAATGTTCGAAATCAGGTTTCAAGACGTGGTGTGAAAGGTAAAGATGGGCTATCACCTTCTCAAGGCAAGCATGTGTGTTGTAATGCTTTTGATAACAACCGGAGCAGCTATACGGCACTCCGATACGGTTTGGCTACACCAAACGTGTTCAAATTACTACTGGCGGCACCATTGCGTTGGCCAAATAGCGAGGTGCGTCAATGGTAGGCTGTGGGAGCACGCAAACAATCTAAAATGCGGAGGAGGGTAGAGTTGCGGAAGGCTTTCCGCATGCCGACGGCTCCTATATGGGAAACTAGCACCTACCCCTAAAAGGGCAGCATCAAATACCCGCAGTCGTAACTCGTAACCTCGTAAAGTAACCCCGTAACTTCTGGGACAATTGAGACGTCGTAAACATGGATTGCCCAAGATTTCGCCATCTCTCCCTCCCTCCAACCCTCTCTTACGAAGAGGGAAGGAGGGATCTTACGCTATCCTTCCTTCCATACGTAGAAACCGCCATAATCAAAGGTTCTCAAACAGCCTGCAGAAGTTTCCTAGCCAGGTCCGTTTCCCGCTCAACTTTTAAACTACTGTCGCAGCAGCTATCCTACCCTTAAGTCACCCTCATCTAGACTCCTGGGCCCTTCCTCACTTACCGGCAACAACCTGCTCACCAGCAAGCCTGCGGCTTGCCCCTTCATGCGACTGAGGATACTGCACAGCCCGTCCCTCTACTTACTTTCCAAGACATCACTCAATATAACAGGTCTGAACGACATTACGTGCCTCCTCCACCTCTAAAAAAATCAAATGAAAACAATCAACTCTCAAAAGAAAAACAATCAACTCTAAAAAAAAAAAAAACAATCATGACTTCGCGAAGCCAGTGCAATACCTTCCTTCCCCTCCATTTCCCTCCTAGGCCACTTTTTTTCAGAATATATGATCTTTTGTGTGCGTAGGGTATACAGCTGCCCTCTGCCTACGCTCTGCGGGGGGGAATACACGTTAGTGGCTTGGTGCGAATTTTTGTCCGAAGGCTTTCTGCGACCGACAACAGAAGGTGCAAGGGTATCCACCATTCGGCAACCTTTGGGCGTTTTTTCTGGATGCATGCATGATACAGTGTAGGTAAGACTTGCCTAGAGCGTTCCTAAAGCACATCAAGGCGATAGCTCGTTTAACGAGCTTAGAATGGGGCGAGTTGAATGGCAGAAGTCATTTGTTGTCTATGGGATCACTGCTCGAACAGGTACTATTCTTTTTGAACCAAAATGGGAAGTCTAAAAATCTAATTTGGCCATTCATGACTGGTAGTTCGTGCGTTAGGATAAGGGGGCACATTGCGTCGTGAAACAAGTCAAGCACCTCCGTGCTTTCACATTCAATGTCCGGCGCATCACCGTTCAAAACAACTAAAAAGCCGTCAACAGAGCGTAACGCTTTCAGAACATCCTCGACAATTAATAAGGCCTCAATAAGACGATTGAAATGAGCGAGAAATTATTCACTATGAACGGGTGTGATGCAGGACCCAATGCATATGCTTCGTGTTTGTAAATCGGGTGTCTCTATAAACATGATGTAGGTCGACTGTAGGTAAAAGGCTAAAAGTTCTAAACCCCCACAAACTGACATTCCCGTGGTTTTGGGAAAAAGAAACAAAATGTATTTGTCAATAAAATTCAGGCCTGGTTGCTCTTGTCAGCGCTACTTGTAAAATATTCTGAAGGTCGATTTGGGTTAAACACAATGAAAAGGGTCGTGAAGAGATAAAACGTTAGGATGGCGCTTAAAGACGAGCAACTGAATGCAGCCAGCTTCCCTCTTCGGACACAATCGTCCTCAGGGGGCATCAATCTTGCGGGGTTTTTCGCTGAAAAAAAATTCAAACAATTGCTCTTGCTCATATCGATCGCCTTTACAAGGTCAGGAAGGTGTAACCTGTCACATAGTTTCTTTGCGCTAGACTTCAGTTTGCTTAGAGATATGGATCGTGGGAATTAAACACAGAAGGAATAGCTTCCCTCCACAGAACCAATAGCTTCTCCTTGGAAGGTCTGCAAAATGACTGACGCGGAGCCAAACTAGCCAAGGTGCTGCGGCAGAAAAAAATGGGTAACCGTTTGTTGAATGCGCATAAGGCGTTCTCTCCGAAAGTTTGTTATCGTGCGGAAAGTGTACAGCTGCCATCAGAATTTATTTGGAGTGGGGGAGCAGGGGCCCAAAACCTGCATAGCAGCGCCTATCCCGCACCGGGGGTTGACGAAAGCAGCTGAGAACGCATGCGAAACCTGCCGACGGCAACAACCCATGTATGCCAAATTGAAAGAAGTTCGTTGATAGGTAAATAACATTGTTCACAGCATACTGGTCTCAGTGACAGCGCACAGAGCAGAGGCACATCTGGCAGCGTACCTGCCGACGGCGACAACGCATGTATGCCACGTTAAAAGAAGTGGTTTTAGAGGTAAAGAACATTGATCATAGCTTACTGGTCTCAGTGGTAGCCCAGAAAGCCGAGGCACATCGGGCTGCGCCTCGGGCACACTATCAGCGCCCACAAGCTGCTGGAGAAGCGGCGCTATCACAGGGGTCTGCAGTGACAATTTTTTTTCAAGTATTTTTGTATAAGCCTGCTGTCAGCGCTACCACCGATACCGGTATCTTGGGAACAATGTTCGAAATCAGGTTTAAAGAAGTGGTGTGAGAGGTAAAGATGGGCTATCACCTTCTGAAGGCAAGCATGCGTGTTGTAATCCTTTTGGTAACCACCGGAGCAGCTATACGGCACTCCGATACGGTTTGGCTACAACAAACGGTGTTCAAATTACTACTGGCGGCACCATTGCGTTGGCCAAACAGCGAGGTGCGTCAATGGTAGGCTGTGGGAGCACGCAAACAATCTAAAATGCGGAGGAGGGTAGAGCTGCGGAAGGCTTTCCGCATGCCGACGGCTCCTATATAGAAGCTAGCACCTACCATAAAGGACAGCATCAAATACCCGCAGTCGTAACTCGTAACCTCGTAAAGTAACCCCGTAACTTCTGGGACAATTGAGACGTCGTAAACATGAATTGCCGAAGAGTTTACCATCCCTCCCTCCCTCTAACTCCTCTTACGAAGGGGGAAAGGAGGGATCTTACGCTACCCTTTCCCTTTCCATACGTAAAAACCCCCATAATCAAAGGTTCTAAAACAGCCTGCAGAAGTTTCCTAGCCAGGCCCTTTTCCCGCTCAACTTTTAAACTACTGTCGCAGCAGCTATCCTACCCTTAAGTCACCCTCATCTAGACTCCTGGCCATTCCTCACTTACCGGGCAACAACCTTGCTCACCAGCAAGCCTGCGGCTTGCCCCTTCATGCGACTGAGGATACTGCACAGCCCGTCCCTCTACTTACTTTCCAAGACATCACTCAATAGCACAGGTCTGAACGACATTACGTCCCTTCCTCCACCTCTAAAAAAATAAAAATGAAAACAATCAACTCTCAAAAGAAAAACAATCAACTCTAAAAAAAAACAATAAAAAAAAACAATCTTGACTTCGCCGAAGCCAGTGCAATACCTTCCTTCACCCAGTCCATCTCCATCGTATGTTCCCTACGAAATCTCCTGGGGAATGCAAGTTCTGTTTACATTCCGGCACTCTTCCTCATGTCAAATTAGAGTGCAAGCAAACCCCAACTTTTCCCCTATTCCATTCCTCGTTCCTATTCCTGAGCTGTGGCAGAACAAGGTGACCACAGTGATCTCGATGCGCAGACAGTTTTGGCATCCAGAGCGATGGGTGCCTGCTCATCACTGGTTCAACGGAATAGAGAACAACTCCCACGACAACGGCTCAATAAAACTTTCTCACTCACTCACTCACTCAAAAGTTCAGATGAGACGTCCCTTTAACCCTTGCTCAACTTGCCTATCTTATTTCGGAATAATCCACTCCAAACTTCGTGCCAGTTGTGCTGCAATAACACAGGAACAACCAGATCGACGGTCTTGCCACGAGAAAAAACTGCAACAACTTTGCAGAGAAGATCCAACCACGTTAGCAGAATGCCGCTTCTCAACAGAGTGAGCAACTATAAAACCGATTAAGTTCAAGAGAGCCAAGCTCTTTCCAGTGGAAGCAGCCACGAGATGAACAGAATGGAGTTTGGTTGTGCCAATGTCATTTCGGTGCGGGTGCTAGCCGCTGCACAGAGCCCTGTTCATTTTATGGAAACGCTCCGCCCAGTCTAATGGCCGCTTACGACATCGGATTTTCACCTGGACGTCTCTGCCCCTATGTTGGCAGAGTAAACAACAAGCGCTGCTCACCTACTCGGGAGCCGAAATTTCTATTTCCGTGGCAGCCCCCAAGGGTCTCTGCCAACGCAAGAACATATCTTCGCTGCCGGTGGTGAACACCACTTACATCTGCACGTATGGCGTCCTCCCGTTGACAATAGACGTCGGCTGGCTTTTCGTGGTGACTGACAATAATTTTGGCAAACTTGGAGGAGTTATTTTGAGCCACTTCGACCAGGATGTAACTGTACGTGACGATTACCTCAAGGATAACAGCACATACTTGAGGCTTTCTGGCAAGCCATAGTTTGATTTGCAAAGTCTGCTCGCGAGGAATACAATACACGTCCATCATTAAAAGGCGCAAGTCGCAGCCTCTGACGTGAAATTTTAGCGTAAGAACGAATGTTAATGCTTGGTGACGCATGCGTCAGCATGGCGTCTACCACCCTTTTCCGGGAAAGAAATAAATTTTTTGCGCATGCGCAGATTACCTTCCTTGGGGACGGCTCTATATATTGTGTCTGTTTCTAAAGAAAACAAGTTCATAGTTCGGCGCAGTCTTTGTCGGGTGTCTGTCTTTGTCTTTGTCTTTTTTTGCGCTGTTTTGCCTAGTAATTTACCACTACAAATGAATGTACCAATGTTCATTGCGCTGTTTATTATGCAATGACAAATGTTTGGCCTTGAAAGTTATAGGAAGATGAGTAAATTCCTGATGTCTTTTCTGCAAGAATATCGTTGGACATCCATTCAAAGTGCTGTGAACGTTTAAGTGAACAGGTAAGCCTGGAATCACTTGGGCTTCTTCTTTTCTCGGTGTAAACTTCCGGATGTTAGCATAGTGACAGTGCTGGATATGTCGCTACCTTCCTTTGACAGCGAATGTACTGTAAATAAGTAAAGAAATGTAACCAAATTTGCCAAAAACATGAAATCGCAGGAATACGCGGCCCGCCTTGTCATTGTTGCGGTGCTGCCTAACTAACCGATCTCAAATAGTAAAAAATAATGATTCCCTTTCACAACCGCTACGTTTCAATAAAATTTTTCCCACATAGTTTCATTTTGGGCCCAATATCAGTTTTATTATATGTAAACAACCTGAGAGAATGTCTACGTATTACTAATAGGTATTTGACCAATAAATCATAATTTAAGATGTCTATCAGTAACCGTTGAAAGACCCAAATCATGGTTTTCACACGCACCTATTGAACTGTCACCGCTGTTACTGTAACAAAACCGTTTCATTATTCACTTATCAAATGTAATATTTTAGGCGTGCTGCTATACCGATACTATAAATTCAATCTGCACACTGAACATTATCTAAAATATTGTATTTAAGTTTAGTATACTTATCAATACCCTTCACCATTTTTCCCGTTACATGTGATCTTTCTATCACGCTTTCATTCAAACCTATTTGCAATACTGCGGGTCTGCCATGGGTAACGCATACGCCACTCATCTCACCGGCCAAAACAAGCGCTTTTGGGGTCATTACGTTTAGTCCTTTCACGGCTCCCCAAAACCCAAACCCCAAAAATTTCGCCTCTCAAATTTTTTTTTCAAAAAAGTAATCACAGTGATCTACGGTGCTCGTAACCAGGTCTTTTTATTGACAGCCTTACAGCCACTCCTCCACTGAACTACCACAACGCCCGGTTTTCTGAAAATAACAGAGTTTTACTACCGAAATCCAGAACAAACTACGGTCAATTTATTTGTTACTTCCTGGATATTTCGGTATGGCATCGCTTCCCCAGCCGTCTACAATTCGCTCACTTGTCACTACAGTTCAATGGAAGAGTGAAGCAATATTTAATTACACTATTATAGACAGATTGGTGACTTCACAGCACTCATAAAGCCTCTTAGTTTTCTTAGTTCCTGAGTAAGTCGTGATTACTTTAATATGCTTGTTTTACGCATTTTTTGCGTAAACTTTGAATTGACAGTGAAACCCTGAATTATGCCCTGGGTATTATGACGATTCTATCGCTGAAGTCTTAATGTGAGGTATAACCTTTGTAAAATGTCCAAACTAATCTCTCTATGAATTGTTTTCTCGTACTAATCAGCCGCTTTATTCAGCAATGAATAATCGCGGCGTTTTTTGTGTAACAGTGTTTGATATTTTTATGGAAATCCCCGGGACAGGTCTAAGAACTTCGGGACTTCCTCCTGTAGTTCATTTGAACAATAAACATAACGGAAAAAAATAAAATCACGGATGCATATTGATATGAGATGGTATCACACAAATTAGGCGAGAATGAATGTTTTCTGCATTACCATCATTCAAAACAATATGCTTTGCCCAACCAACCGAAGATTACCGAGCAAAATCTGCTTACCTTCCTCCCTATAATAACGGTGTGGAAATTACCCAAAACCCAAGGTTTTTTAGCCCTTTCCCGGGAAATTCAACGCCCTTTTAATTTTTTTTAACGCTGCAATTTAACGACAATTTAACGCTGCATCGGTATTCTGAGCACCCCCACGCATTTGTTCTAGCTGATCTTGGCAGTGTTTGCGCCTTAAATAAACGATTGACAGTTTTTGATACTTCGTTCTCCCCCCCGGGGAAAAGCACCAAGTATATTGCCCCGAACCATGTATGGGTTTTTTTATTTATTTTTTGTTTTTTCCCGGCCACGCCCGGGTTTCTTATCTGTGTCCCAAACGAAAACGCGCTTTCCCTTCTTTATTTTTTATGCCGCACGGGCTATCTCATTCAGATAAGCAGACTGTTTCGCCCTAACGTCACTAGCCCAGAATAATCTTCTTTGATCTACAATGTTTTGGATGTAAATCGACGATTCCAGAAACACCCCACCGAAAGAAAAAGCCCCCAGAGCAAACGCCGCAGCATTTGAAATTTTCCCGCGCCGTTCCCCTTTTTTTGACTACTGCTTCCCGCATTTGGGGATTTTTGAGTTGGGTTTGGGGATCACAAGTTCGCTCCAATAAACTTGTTTTTCCCTTGAAGACAACTGCGTCGTCTTTGGCTTCGTGACAATAGAAACCTCTGAAAAGTACTCTGTGAGTAAATTTTACCTCTGCTCGATCATCAGCTGTGGGGCATGCGCTAAAAGAGATATACCTTTTGATTTCAGGTTTTACAACGTCTTCCCGTACCGCCACTTGTCCCGGCACTAGTACTTTTTTTCCCTAGGTGTACTGTCTGATGACATTAGTCCTGAAGTTGTGACCCTAGGCTCAATCAGCTATATGGAATTGTAACGTTTAGGTATTCTTTTGAGGGTTACGAGGTGTCAAGCAGACGCACGTATTGTAGGGGGAGCTGCATGTTAGACCTTAAGCCATTATGTCCGAACGAATGTCAGACAGTCCGATACCCTGGTCACCCCCTATCCCTGCTGCGAATAAACTTTGGCGCAAGCCAGCCATAACCTGTAAAGTAATGGAGAACTCAGGAGAGCGCCCACATGTATATTCCGTTTCAAAAAACGTGATAAATTTCCAGCGAACGGAAGAAAGGTAACATAAGGGTGATTTCACACAAAAATTACGGATCGATAAAGCAGAACATAAGCTTACGCCCGCCAAATACCATTGTAACGTTAGCTGCCTATGCAACACAATCTTTTTCTGTATATTACACCATATATGCTACAACATATTTTTTCCCACTGTTTTCCACCACGAATAAACGGAAACCGTGGGCGTGGTGTTGTTTCTATGTTACAGCAAAGGCACACATTTTATAACGTAAAAGAAAAAGAATGTGGCCAAGCACTTGTGCATCATGCAAATACAGAAAAAATCTATGAGAAAAAGATTTACTCAATAAAAATTGTTGTTTGCCACGACAGAAGACTACGTTTGAAATTTGAATGGTTTTTTGGCTATCAATACGTTGCACCGTAAAATGATCGTATCGTGTTGCGGAACAAATGATGTCATGTTGTATTCACTTACACACAGTGTTCTAAGTTTTAATTACAAATTTTTTGTTCTAATTTTATTGTTTTTAAACTATATACTACTGTTGTTCAAATGACACTACTATAAAATAACATATCCGGGACAACTGCGCGAAGAGCGAACACCGGTACAAATTATTAAAATTTATGGTATTTAACGTGTCAGAACAAACGCGTGGCCTATGCGTCTAAGCGTATGGGCATACTTCGGAATATATTTCGCCAGCTGAGGAGTTCTTACAACGTGCCCAGATCTCGGCAAACTCGATTTCCTACTTTTTATTTACATCTGAGGAGCGGACTGCCAGTGACGGGGATCGATCGTTCCCTCCTCAATATTTTTTATTATATTATGTACACTCTAGGCCGAGAGATTTTTCAGAGGGGAGTTGTTTCAAGGTTTTATATCAAATAATTGAACCTTACAGAAGTATTCAAGGTAGAAAAGGACAAGCCTTGATGGGCCCGAAACATAAAATGTTAGCTAGTAGTGCGTAAACCTGATGGTTGTTTTTGATTTCCGCTGTAACTCCAGGAAGATGGTTACAATGTTGTAACGTCCCGGAAATAAATGACCCAAAGAAGGCGCTGGTGTTACACGATATTGTTCCTACTCTATTTCGGTCTTCAATGCGAGAGTAAATATACGAGGTAGAGGTTATTACCTCGCTGTAAGATTGGGAATTGCGGTGATAAATTTTGTAAAACCGACACAGGCGACAGTGTTTGCGACTTGGAGCTTGAGGTGGTATCTGAATGAAGTTTTTAATAGACGTCACACTTGCCTCACGGCTGAAGTTAGCCCTAAATAAAGCGTGCTTTGTTGTTCTGCACGGTTTCGAGTGATGCCACCGGGCTTCAGCCGTAAAAGTATTTTGTGTCATTTGCGGAAATTTAGAACGAAAAAAGCATCTGGTCCTAATGCGTGCCAAAAGCTTTTTGCATTGGTACTCCGAGGGCATTACTGAGTATCTCTACCCCATTTCTAATGCACCTCATCATGAAGACTTTCTACCAATGGGCTGGTTGTTGGTAAAGCTTACACCTATATTCAAGGGAGGGGATAAGTTGTCTACTACCATATCTGGATAATTTCTGCGATTTGCAATTGCTGCAAATTAATGAAACACTTTATCGCTAGTCATATATTTAACTATTTAGAAGCCAAGAGGACTTTTGTTGATTTTGTTGATATGTTGGTTGAAAGAAGCGGGTATCCCACAAAAGTTGGTGCGATGAATTGATGCCTTCCTGTCTAACCACACGCAGCTTGTTGAATGTGATAGTTCCCGGTATAATGTATTACCTGTTCTGCCGGGGGCCCACAAGGATCCGTACTGGTAACATTATTTTCTGACATTCATAAAAGTGCACATGAGAAATTGTTTGCTGACGATAATTGGGTTCTTTATACTGTTCTTCAAAACTATGATTCTCAAGTTCGTATGGATAAGAACCACTGTAAACTCGCGCACTGGTGCGGACGCAATCAAACAATGATTAACTTCTCTAAAATTGTTTCTATGACAATCCTAACGCAAAAGAATCCGTGAACCTATTGCCATAAAATCGGAACGCAGTACATCGAAACTGTATCGTGTGCTAAATAATTAGCCATGACAATTACCAATAACATTAACTCGGACACGCATTAGGAGGACATTTGCCACAGAGCATTTAAAAAGCTGTGTTTTCTGCACAAAAAGCTGAGGCGCTCACCCAAAAAAGTTACACTAAACGCATGCCGCACTTTATACCGACCAGTCCTCGAGTATGGATCAACTGTATGGTGTCCGCTCTACAAAAAAACGTTTCGAAACAAGATCGAATCCAACGGCTCGCTGCACGGTTCATTCATCGCCTGCAGTCATCGCCACAGAATTGAAGCTAAAAATGAATGGCCTAAAAACGCACGGGTTTGGTTGAGGCCCACTTGGTGCTCCGGCGCATCACGTCGCCGGCGACAAGGCACATTCACGTCGCCGCAGCCCTGCTTGAGAAATTTAGACCCTATCGACAATATCTTACTATCACCTCCATCACAAGACGAATATGACACCATTAAGAAGATGGTGTTACATCACGTTTGGCGTCTGAAGAAAACAGACTCTATGAGGGCATATCTCGGAAAAAGCTGGCTTAGCCGCGCCCATCCCAATTACTGAACCGTATACAGAAACTGCTGGGTGCACCCGCACGCCCACATGGCGAGCTGCCACTTCTTCGAAATGTTTTTCGACAACAGCTGCTGGTGTCGATGCGTGAGGTTTCAGCAACGCGGATTCAGAAATGTTTGAAGGCAAATTACCACGTCAACGTCTTTATCTCACCCAAAACCTGCAGATCTAGCCCTCCCGAAATGTCGTCCCATCCAATGTCAGCCCACCACTTTCAGCCCCTTTCTGATCACTGGAGAAGTGTTATCCGCTTTCGCCCTTATGCAAAAAATATGCACCCTGGCCTACATCTCTTCCGCCGTAAAGCGCGAAACCAAGCGCACGCGACCCTCTATGGAAAGCGTGAGAAGACGTCTCCTATATGGACGCTAGCACATATTCCAACGGACAGCATCAAGTACCCGTAAGTAACCTCGTAACTTCTGGGACAAATGAGACGTCGTAAACATGGATTGCCGAAGATTTCGCCATCCCTCCCTCTCTCTCCCTCCTTCTTACGAAGAGCGAGGGAGGGATGTTAGGATACCCCTACGTCATACGAAAAACCCCGTCGTAATCAAAGGCTCTCAAGTAGCCTGCAGATGTTTCCTAGCCGGGAGCGTGGCCGCTCAACTTCGAAACTACTGTGGCAGCAGATACTATGCCGTAAAGTCACCCTCATCTGGACTCCTGGCCGTTCTATACTTACGGGAAATAACCTTGCTTTCAAGCAAGCCTGCGGCTTGCCCCTCCATGCTACTGAAGATACTGCACCGGCCGTCCCTCTACTTACTTTCCAAGGCATCCCTCAATATTACAGGTCTGAACGACATTACTTGCCTCCTCTACCTACTAAACTCTCAAAAGAAAAAGAATCAGGACTTCGCCAAAGCCAGTGCAATACTTTCCTCACCCAGTCTGCCTCCATCGTATGTTTCCCACGAAATCTCCTGCGGAATGCAAGTTTTGTTTACAACCCGGCACTCTTCCTTATATAAAATTAGAGTGCAAGCAAAAGCCCAACTTTTCCTTACTTCATTCCCCGTTCTTACTCCTGAGCTGCGACAGAACCAGGTGACCAGCAGCGATGTGAATACTCAGACAGTTTTGGCCTCCTGAGCGATGGGTGCCTGCTCGTCAATGGTCCATCGCAGTAGGGAACCACTTCCACGTCACCGGCTCAATAAAACGTTTCTCACTCACTCACTCACTCACTCACTCACTCACTCACTCACTCACTCACTCACTCACTCACTCACTCACTCACTCACTCACTCACTCACTCACTCACTCACTCACTCACTCACTCACTCACTCACTCACTCACACCCTCACGGGTTCAGATGAGACGTCCCTTTGTCCCTTGCTCAACTTGCCTATTTTATTTCGGAATACTCTACTCTAAACGTCGCGCCAGTAGTGCTGCAATAACACAGGAACAACCAGATCGACGGTCTTGCCACGAGAAAAAACTGCAACAACTTTACAGAGAAGATCCAACCACGTTAGCAGAATGCCGCTTCTCAACAGAGTGAGCAACTACGAAACCGATTAAGTTGAAGACAGCCAAGCTCTTCCCAGCGGAAGCAGTCACGAGATGAACAGGATGGAGTTCGGTTGTCCAATGTCATTTCGGTACGGGCGCCTCTGCAAACAGCCCTGCTCATTTTCTGGAAACGTTCCGCCCAGTCTTTAATGACCGCTTAAGACATCGGTCCTTCATCTGGCCGCTTGTGCCTCTATGTTGGCTGGCTCTTCGTTGTGACTGACAAAAAGTTTGGCAAACTTGGAGGAGATTTTTCAGCCACTTCGACCAGGATGTAACTGCACGTGACCGTTGCCTCAAGGATAACAGCACATACTTCACGGTGCCTAAATTGGTGTCAACATCTCCTCATTTGGCATCTACACCTTCCACTGAGTATATGACAGCCAACACGTCTTGGCCGAATTTCCATCTCTCAACAACCCCCCCCCCCCAACACGAAAACAGCCTGTGAACCATAACGTGACTTACCATATTTCACCACTGGACCGCCAGTCATGGCGCGGCCGCGAAGACTGTCTAGCAAGGGGCTTCTCGAAGCTTAAAAAGCTTCTGCATTTGGAGCCCTAAATATCAGTATCAACTCTCGAGCTCCCTACCATGTGGTTACCCCATATACTAAACGCCAAATATTGCTTCCTCAACAAAAATATTTGGTGTCTTCTTTCGTTTTCTACTAGCAAAGAACAACAACTTACAGTCCGGAAAATTATTTAGAGAATAAACATTTTGAAACATTGATACTGTCTCCTTACTCAAGCTAACGAACACCCCGCAGCGGCAACCTCTTTTACGGTCACAGTCACATCTTAAGCCACAGAAGCGAAGAAGTGCTCTATTTTTCGTAGGATGGTTGAAATAAACCCTTGCTGCTAGTTTTTCACTGTTCGCTGATAATGAGTGCTCGTAAAGCATCGATCGTAACTGCAGCAACTACTTTTGAAAACTCCCTGGGCATCAAAGTAACGCTATTGCGTGTTACAATTTAACACCCAAGCATACATATAATTTCCATCTTTTTATTTATATTTTTAGATTAATTGCCTAGTTCTCGAATGATGACTGCCCATGGTTTTAAAACCTACAATGCTTCCAATCTGACCAGGCCTCTAACTACATAGTGGCAACTCAACCGGGCAGCCTCGTGTTGTGAGGGGATACTTTGCGTTCAGGCGTTTACCAAGAAGAGCTCCCCTGCTCTTACCACACCACATTAGAGCGCCCCAAGTATATTTTCCCCAATGAAGATACAGCTATCCCAGCTGTTTCAAAGAACCTACACTGGGAGTTGTCACAATTCTGGCTCAATCCAGACTCAAATCTTTATAAAGAAACACTGTTAACGAATCGGAGTCTTTGATAGAAGATGTTGTGACGGCCGCTCTCATGCTACCAGCTTCTACCGGACTCCTTTATTGTACCCTGCTGAAGTCGCCACGCAAAACAAATATGACGAGGCCAATAAATGATCCCTGTTCTAGTTCCCGCAGTTCGGATTTCGGGAAACCCTCATGGCGACAGCCACAAGGTCGTTTCGACCGCGCATAAGTCAGGAAGGAGCGTTTGCAACCGCTTCTTTCGTTCGCTTGAAAATCAATTTGATGTAGTCTTGTCCACGCCGCACAGTGAACAACACTATGGCACGAGGAACACGTGAACATTCCAGGATGCCTAAATTGTTGTGAAGTTGAATTATCGGGAGCGCATGTTGGTTGTCTTTGTTCGTGGTAGTGTTGGGAACAGATTTATTTATTGCGATTCATTCAGGATGCCGTTCCCTCATTTTCTCAGGAAGATTTGTTGTGATCAATAAGAATTTCTCAATTCAGCTCCAAGAGCTTGCGACGTTGTCGGATGGTTGCAGATTGATCTGTTATATCTTTACCTCTAGACACGTGCTGCGTGCATCAGAGAACATATACAGTGGGCATCTGAGGAGCGCGCGTTTAAGCGCAGCGCTATGTTTTTTTGCTGAATTTAGCGGAGCTTCAAAAAGACTGACAGGACACTGCGTTGTGCCGTTAATATCATGATGCCTGTATACTTCGCTCAATGTTCCCATTGGTATATACGACCGGTTTTAGTGAGGATGCCGCGTCCATTCGCAGAAATTTTTTAGCGTGGTATTGACAACGAGGGGATATGTCGCGACTCTTCAATACGAATGCCTTGACTTCACAAAGTTTTTTTATACCGGCCTTTGCTTTTAAATTTCCAAGTGCACCATTAACTATAACTACACACCGATTCAATTGATTCTATCGCGTGAGTCTTAATCCTACCGGTTAAGACAACATGTGTGTTCCTTTGATTCGCAAGATTTGGTGTTTTATAGTGCCCCCAGCACATGTCTGGCTGGAAAGCGCTCCTTTATTCACTGTAAAATAAATCTATTTAGGCAAAAATGTTGAATCTGCAGCCAAATCATGTGCTTCGTAACGTCTGTGATGACGTAACAAGGACAGGCCTTCGAGCGAACGCTAGTGCTCTGTTTAATCTGCAGTGGATTCCGGAGTCTTGTCCTCCTCGATAGCGCAACCATAATACAGGGGGCGCCTGACCGCTTTTGCTTGGTAACAGACCGCATTTGCACCTGGCTTGTTTTTGTTACGGTTGACAGTAATCGTTTCGTGAAACATGCGCTATACTCGAAAAATAGGGTCACGTAAGAAAATATCGCCTACGCGAGTCAGCCAGTGTCGTGTGAGACAAATCCAAAGCGCTGGACTGCTGTGCAGCTGTAACAAGCATAGTGCTTGCCGTACCAACAGTAGTACGTAATGGTACTTTTATGTTGGCATTTGCTTTTGTAAATTCCATTGTTTACCTTACCATTGTTACGGCTTTAAATAGAATATACTCTTCACTTAAGTGAGAATATCTTGTTCTGCAAGCCTGCAAGCCGTGCCTAACTTGCGGTTGTTTTTGCCGACCTCCGCCAATTGCGCTGCCCCGCATATTACGCCGTATGTTCATAAACGGGAAATTAGCCTGTGAGTCGCATGGCCATTTCCTTTTTTCCTAATTATTTCAGTTTAGTTGAAAAACGTTTACAATAAAGGTGTTCAAAGTATTAACCTAATGGGTAAATTTTTCGAAGGAGCCAGACTTGTCTTTTCTCTGCATCGCCTCTTTAAGGAACAAAAATGCCAAACTTTTTGTCAATCAGGCTTTAGGGTACTTCAACAAACATTGCAAAGAAGAGTCCTGTCACTAGCGAAAGAAGTAAAATTAATTTGGCGACGCACTATAGCCAACCACTATGAATATATGGTAGCACAGTTAGGATGGCTCAACTTGTATGTGAAATTACTCGATCCTTGACTCACTTGCCTGGTTTATTACCAGGTTTTATTGAAAAATGACAGATCGTAAACAATGAAGATAGGTAACAATTCCTCGACAGCAAAGTGCGAACACGCCAGATCAATTGAAGCCAATTGGTTGGTCTTCGCTGGATTGCGCATACCGCTTATGCTCGGAAATGGAACCGGAATTCGTCTGCCCGGTGACTCTGTGTGTGACATCTGTCACATCATCGCCACCGACTAATGTCGGTCGCGCCCAGAGTGGGAATCTACAGAACGATGTCCAGTCCGGGTGCACATGAAACATTTTCTCTGGAGTTTAGGAAGAACTATTGGACTCCTCCATGGCGGATTCGTTTTATATCTTTACCGGTCTTTTTCGCTTTGTACAGCTTCTTCAAACCATGCGCTTCTATTATCTGGTAGCATGATTTCCCAGTTGAGTGAGGGAGTTTAGCTTCATTTTCATGGAGACTGCAAGTTGGGGGCTGAAGCACGAGAGAAACAACTCGGCCACAATTTTTTCTCTGAGCCATTTCTCTGAACACCCAGAATCAGATATCTCGATCCAGCGTTCAATGTAATTGATCAGTCTTGCAACGATCTGCTTGTCTATTTCCAAGGCTTGTGGTTTGCATGTCCTAAACCCATGGCAGAACCCTCCTCTTCTTCCCTTTGTGATAGTTTATTATATCGGAACCTGGCATACGCCCGAAAATGCTCCCCGCTTACCCTGCCAAACTTAGACTCAGTGTAGTATCCTACACACTCTTTTCACAACCCATTCCCATATCTATGCGCTCAAAGCGTTGTAGATATGCTTGTAGATCATCCATTTTTTTCCATGAAATTGTACCGGTAGGCTGCGAGAACCGAGTTTTTTCTGGTAGTGATGGTTCAGTTACGATTGATGGCGACCATCTGTGTTGTACGACACGGATTTGCCGAATCTCTGCTGGGCCTATCTTCAGCTCCAAAACAAGCTTCCACCGGGCGAATTCCCCCTCCTCGTATTGTTTTCTTCGGTCGTATGATCTGAGCGCCTCGTTCTTACTCATACCTACCGTGCTGGCCAACAATAAAATCTTCTCTACCAATAATCCCCTAAGCCTGCACGAATCCTGGCATGTTTGCCGATTGATGTCACCTGTGTCACCAGGCCAAGGGGCGAGGCTTGAGTAGCTAACTCCGATGCAATGCAAACACCTTATATGTTAAAAATAAACAAAATCCAGCACGTCGATTAAATCGGAATAAATAAATTGGGCATTTACAAAACTGACGAAAATGACTACTAGTCCTAACACGTCCCCTATTTTACACTTGGGTCGCTTTTTACATGTCTCGTGCTCTGTACCCTTGGTAACAATCGAAGTCCTACCGTGATAGCACGCAGCACTTCTCTAACGTGGATGAGGATATTCAGATGCGCAAAGTGGCTGGGCGATTTAGGTGATCATCGAACCTGGCAGCGCGTTTGACAGTGCGTGCTGGTTGCTCGCCCCGAGGTGGCTAGGCTTACGGATGTCGCTCCTGCTTCACCTTGATCGCCTCTCAGCTTTCCCGTGCTTCCTGCCCATGAGGCCCACGGAACAAAGCCCCTGGAGCGTTCTAGAGCACGGTGCAGCAAGGCCAACTAATCACCTCCGGGTTGAGTTCCACCCTTCTCTCGCTAGATCCTCTTTCTCTACTCCAATTAGACTTTTCCGTTTGCCTCTCATTCTTCGTCACTTGTTTTCTGTTCATTTCTGTTTTTCATTATGGCGGGGCTTCTTTATTGGTCTAATTTAAGATGCGCGCTGTAGTCGTTTTACTGGCCGGTTCCTCTTCCTTTTGTTTGTCTTTTCCACCGATCACTTCATTTCAGTATGGACACTTTCTTCCGCCTCTTGTATGCCTGTGTGTCACACTATTGGTGACATGACAAATACGAAGTAATAAAAAACCGTCTAACAACGTGTGCTCCAGTCCACATTCTCAAATAGGGCCGTTAGGTGGGCTAGGGATCGCACATTAGTGCTACGAGCGAGGACCAGGCTTAAGATGGCAGCCAGTTTCAACATGCGATACATGGATCTATTCCAATGACATAGACAAACATTTATCCAGATGTTAAGCATGGCGAACAACCACTTCTCGACTTGCAGTTTCGTAGAAACTGCAGTTTACAAAACACCTTAATTTAATTCCGAAAAGAGTCTGAGCTCCCGCTGCATCCTTAAATGAAGCACGCGGCATAATATTCATTGTGCCGCGCGTTCAACAATATACAGAAAGGCAGCTCTCATCAAACAAGTTATAAGCTGCAAGCACCGTGGTGGTGAATAGCCGTTTGTCAGACATTATTCACGAGTTTTGTTATTCTTAATAAATGTACGCCGATTCGTTGCAGTAAAGTACACGAAATCTCCTTGCAAACATTACGAGTTTTAAGTATTCCTAATAAATGCACGGCCGATTTATTGCAGTAAAGTAGACGAAATCTCCTTACGAACTTCCCTCTAGTTCCATCATTTTCCTCAGTCATGCACGGGGAGAGGACGCAGTGAGTGATAATCCAAAAGAGAAGGAGACAAACCAGTCTGATCGAATCTGGACGAAATATTTCATCGAGGCACCTAACTCTCCTAAGGGGCTTCAAGACGAAAACCTTAAGATAGATAGTAACAACTTCGTACTGCAACATCGTAGTCGCGTGTACTTCTTTGCGTTCATTTGTTTTATTTGGCGCAAATACCATGGCCCGGTTTCAACTCTCCTCTACAATCTTTGCGTTTTTTCATTCGCATCACTTTCTTTTTACATTAAAAGCGCGTTTTTTCATAAGGTAGCTTTATTGGATGTTTCTGCGTAATAATACAAGAAGTGTCTGTACCGATAGCCAAAATTGCGGACGCTTTTTTCGTCACTCCCGTTTTTTGGCGCTCTTGCGCATATGCGACACACTTTTTCCATCAGCATGACAAAGTCGAAGGATACCTGCCCATCTTGCAATGAAGCTTTTGTTGGCCGGCAACAATTCCTGCTTTTTTGCGGCCCTTGTAGAAGCCGCTTTCACTGCAAATGTAATAATGTGGTGGGCCAAGACTACGAGTCCTACATGGTCACCGGGGAGAGCGCCTACATGCGCCATTCCCACACGCGGCGAAACGATGAAGACAGATTATGGCCGGCTGGAAACCCATGCGTTGTTAGCTGCCGCCAGCGGTGCACCCGTGGGTGACGACGCTGGGCTGCGAGAACTGGTCGTTGCCCTGTTCGAAAAGATAGATGCGCTGTCCTTGCATATGCGATGTCTGGAGTGAGAATGAGTCGTTGTGTCTTCACCTCGTCAGGAACACTGACTTACTGCGCTGGCATATTGGTTCATCGTGTGCGTCGAACACGTCTTCGGATGATGTTTCGGTCCTTCAACCAGAGGTAAGCTGCAAAGGGGGAGGTGCTGTGTACATGCCGCCAAACTCAACGGAAAACGGCCGCTTTTCGGGGGGGGTTTGCCGTCCGGAAAATGACGGTTCGCACGCTTTCCGTTCTCGTCCTTCGTACTTGTATGCTCTACAAAAGTCGAGTGACGTAAGGGTTTCGCTCCAAATCGACGCTACATAAAAGCCAGGGTGGGAAAAGCAGGAAAGAGCAAGCTCGTTTCTGTTCCACATGTTTTAACAGAACGAGCTCTCTTTGGGTCAAGACTGGACCCGGCGACGACTGCTGCGGACATCCGTGACGACCTTGCTGCAACGCTTCGAGAAATTGAGGTGACGTGCACAAAACTGCCATCGAGGTATGCAACGTAAGCGTCTTTTCCTGTCTCTGCGACAGCCGAGCAGTTTGATTTGAATAATGAGGCAAATGTGTGGCCTGTGGGCTGCATCATTCGGCCTTTTTGGGGTAAGATGCGTGCCAAAGAAACTGTTTGTCTTGTTTTTTTTTTTTTTTGTTACAAGCATAAACTGTTCCCTTTATTATCAAAATTTACATGACATTCGGACGAAGTGTAATCAGTTCTTGGAAAACATTTTAACAAATGAATATGATCTTCTTTGCCTCACAGAGACGTGGTTAAATCGCAATTTTAATTCTGCTGAATACTTCCCGCGGGAGTACGATGTGTATAGGGCTGACCGTGACTATGACACGCTTTCTGTCAATTGTGGGGGCGGTGTCCTAATCGCTCTAAGAAAGGTGTTTCAAGCAAGACGTCGTCGGGATTTGGAAGTATATGCAGAGAGCGTGTGGGTAGAAGTAAACACGACAGATCAGATAGAACTTTTGATTGGTACGTTTTACTAACCCCCAAGATATTCTTCCGTCTTATTCAATGAGCAAATCACTGAACTTGGTGATATGTTTAACAAGCGAAATTGCCGACTGATGATAGCTGGAGACTTCAATATTCCCCAGATACGATGGAATTCTACTGAGATCCCATTGCAGTGCGGAGACGCAAAAAGGGAATCGCTACTACAGTTCATGCACTTGCTAAATCTTACTCAACGCAAAACATAGAAAATCCAGCGGGTAATAAAACTTGATCTTGTATTGTCAAACTTCCCTTTCAGCGAATGTTTGACGAGTGCAGACCCACTCGTCCCGCCCGATGCATGGCATGTTTCCTTCTTTTTCACCTTTATAATTCATCGTCCGCAGAGGAACTATCTTGAATGTGAAAAATTTTGTTTTCTAAAGGTGATTATTTAGGCCTCTTTCCGTATTTACGTGATCATGCTTGGTCAGTGTTCTTAATATCAGTGATGCCAACGCAGCTTTCCATGCCCTCACAAGCGTTGTACATGAAGCAATGCGGTTTTTTATACCTAAACCTAAATGTTTTAGAAGTAGCTATCCTCCATGGTTTTCACATGAACTGAAACGCTTGCTCCGCAAGAAACTACGATATCACCGAAAGTATAAGGTCACGCGAAGCGAATATTGGCGTCAAAAATTCCGTGAAGCCCGCTCCGTAGTAAAAGTAGCCTACAAACGTGATAAGAAAGTACATTTACATTCAGTTGAATCTAATTTAAATCGTGAGCCAAAACTATTTTGAAGATATGTGAAATATATTTCAACACCTCGAACGAGCACCACGTTAACCCAGGATAGAAAGGTGATAGACAAACCTAAGGATGTGGTTGACTGCTTTGCGTATTATTTTGATAGTGTCCTGTCTGAAAACACCTTTCCTTCGAACTCGCACTGTACCTTTTTCCCTTTGAACGACAGCGGTAATGTGTTGCACACGTTTTCTTTTTCAGAATGCGATATCGAAAGGGTGATATCAGCACTGAAACCAAAGTTCTGGCTCGTTTTCGATGGCATTCTTAGCTTCATAGTTAAAGGATGCAGCACGACATTTGTGCCGCTTTTGACTCATATCTTCAACGTTTCTTTTTCGAACGGAATTCTTCCTGAGTTGCTGAAAAACGGCGTAATTGTACCTGTACATAAATCGGGTGATCCATGTGATGTCCCTAAATAACCACTCATAACTTTGCAGAGCCCTTTTGCGAAAGTTTTTGAAACTGCCCTGTTTCATCACATATGGGTCTTTTTTAAACGTCAGGTCGGGAATGCACAACAAGGGTTCTATAAAGGCCGACCCGTAGAAACTAATGTATTGGCATTTTTGGAATACACAAGTCATTATATTGAGAATCATGGTCAGGGTAATGGCTGTACTTTGACCTGTCCAAACCGTTTGTCTTAGTTGATCACTAGAGACTGGTTGAAAAGTATGAGCGTTCGGCGTGTGAATCAACTTTGTAGTTTCATTATGAATAATTTGTCAGGTAGATGTAATTAGTGCGCGTTAACGGTGTGCTGCCCAAGCCTTTTAGAACCAAAGCATCTCTTAGTCCACCCTCCGTCGTCCAGCGTCCGCACCTCTCCCCTTACACTATAAAAAAAGAAATAGTTAGCGGTGCCCGGTTTCGATCCTACGACTCTCTGGCCGCAACGGGAGGTACGTGGCGCTCTTCCCACTGCGCTACAAAACCAAGACAGGAGCAAGTGCTACGAACACGCCTTATGTCCTTAACTCATTCAAACTACGTCAAGAAGCTACTAATATAACGAAGGCACGCGAAGCTGAACGTCAACGGAAACGACGAACTGAAAACTTTAGAGGAGGATGTTGAATTTCCCGTGGGAAAGCTGTAGTGGGAAGCGCCACGCGCCTTGCAGCTAAACGAGAGAAGAGGACGAAGAGGGCGGGCAGCGGGGTAGGAGCGTGAGCACGCAATAAAAATGTCGGACGTGTAATTTAGAATGGTTAAAACATCTATGCCTTATATACTTCATTGTCGATATCGCAATTTTCTGCGAACTGCTTGCACATCCACTTTGGGGCTTACTAAGCAACACACACACAGCTGGCTGGCGCCGCATCTTTTCAAAGTGCTACGAGTTGTGCCGCGCCTCCGCCAGATGGCGCCACGGGTCCCGCGACCGAGAGAAGACGCAGTGAAACATCCCCCTCGCGAGGGGCACGTTCAAATGCAGAGCATTTCCCGGGGCGCACGACGTTAAGTAGTTCGCGTTACGTTAATGTTGTTGCACTTGTGGCGACTGCTGACGAGAGAGCGCTCGTCAGCAGTAATTTGAATGAGTCAACGATATAAGGCGCGTTCGTAGCGTCCCATTCTGTGTCGGCTTTGTGGCGCAGTGGGCACCATGTACATTGCGTTCCGCCCGCAGGGTCGAGGGATCGAAACCGGGCGCCGGATAGTATTTTTTTTATATAGTAGGGAGGGGTGCGGACAACGACGGTGCGGACTACGGAAGTCAACGCGGGTGACATCGTGAGTTACTGAAATGCTCTGCATTTAATAAAGTCGAGAACCAACAGGAAGGAACCCTGGAAAGTGATAGTTCTGCGAATAGAAGATGGCCGCTTAGCAGAGCGAAGCACTGCTAGGGAAAACTCATACAAGAGAGGGAGAGAAAGCATGCTTCTGAAGACGCAGGCAAAAGCAAGAAAGGTCGCGTCTCAAACTCTGAGTCGCCCTATTTTTTCAGCGGGCTTAACATTGGTCTACTTTTCACGCTTTTTCTCTCTCCCATCTTAGCCACTCCACGCCGTAAGTACGTCCCTGCCACTCGTCACTCCCCGCGGGCCATCCTTGCACTTGACCTGAAGGGAGCCTTCGACAACGTGGCACACGAGGCAATCCTCCGGAACCTGAACAACACAGGCTGCGGAAAGAAGACATACGACTATATTGTCGACTTTTAACGACGGTGTCGGTCTCTTCGCTGTCTCTACATTTTCTCTACATTTCTCTGTCTCTACATGAGGGTTCACACTACGTTCCATTCGTGCTCCGATAAATGAAACAACATAACGGCAACACAATGGAACCTACACGGAACACCTATGATGCTTCGCATCCTCCTCATGGTTCCCTACGGGAAGATGGTGTAATTTTTTTTCTACTTCTCGCGTTCCACAAGGATCTATTTTGGGCCCTCTCTTGTTTAATGTATTAATAATGATATTACATGCTGTGTCGAAACTTCCCGCACCCTCTTGCATGCAGATGATATTCAAATTGTTTCGAGAAATTAGCACGCATCATGACTGCGTCCTACTTCAGTCTGACATATAAATATAGTTAATTGGTGTACTGAAAATAAGCTGTTGATAATTGTCCCCTAAACCTATGTATTGAGTTTCACTAGAAAAAGTATTGCACTGGCACATGATTACACACTGAATGGAACAGTGCTCAAACGGGTTAAAGAAAGTCGCGATCTTGGCATTGTTGTAGATACAGAATCGCATTTTCGTTCGCATGTTGATTCTGTTGTGAACAAGGGCCACAGCCTCTTGGGAAATTTGTCACAAATTACGAGACCATTTTCTAATCCTTTTTGTTTTGTTGGAAAATTTAAACTGTGGTGATCCCAAAACTTCATCTTGTGTCTGTTGTTTGGAACAGGTTGAGCATAACAAGCAGCGCTAAGCTTGAAAATGTGCAAAGACGTTTTATTAGAATTGTATACGACAGGCATTTCCATCACCGAGTTTACTATTCGTATGAAAACATGTTGGCGAAATTGCAATTGGCTAAATTGTCAACACAGAGGCTTGACGCGGATTTGCTTTTTTTTAAGTCTTTACACAGCATCATTCATTGTGAAGACCTTATGTTATCAATTGAAATTAGAGTTCCAGGTAAGTCTTTTCGTGAATATCTTTTATTTTGAATCAGTTCTACTTGTTCTCCTATGCAGACATTGTTTAGACTGTATAATGAAAAGCCAAGTCACCTTGATATTTTTAACAACAATTTGCATTTGTTTAATCTTGCTTTGACTGAAGTGCACTGATCGCATTTTTCTTTCTTTCTCCTTCTTTTTATTTTTTATTGTTTCAGGCTACATATTTAAATTGTTTGTGTTTCATCCTGTGCACCACCGCTTAAGGCTATTGGCTGTTGGTGGGCACGTAGAAATAAAGGTGATGATGATGATGATGAAAGTTTAGTGTCCGGTTCGCTTCCAGAAATGCGTTGTTGGATTCCAAAACAAGACAAACCGGTGAAAAGCATAGAATAACAAATATGTAACTACAGAAAAATAAGGATGTTGATAGAGAACTAGAATATTCTATACGTCAATTTAAATTCCTTGCAAGTTCAGTTTTCACTAATAACCCATTCTATAATTTTGCACCGAAGAACACAATAAACCATTCACCATGCACAATTTCAGAAAAGGAATGGTTGAAATTTCTATTCAAGCTTTCCTCGCTGTATGAGACGGCAGAAAAAAGAAGGTAAAGCGCAGGAGAGAGTTACAAGTTATTACGCTATTGGCCAAAAGGGAAGACATGCACAGAAGGGAACTCGAAGTTCGTCGAATATTATGCTACTTCAGTGGTCAAAGGGAGAGTATGTTATTGTTCTTAACGCCCGTTTTCGTAGTCACTGAAGAGGAGCTAAATAGATCGCATATGTTACCCCTTACCTTTCATTAGAGTACCTTATATGGCAGTATAATAACGAGAAATATAGGCACTGGAGAATGCTAAGTGGAAGGTGTTGACGGGCCTTCATTAGTGCGTAGCAACCAAAAGCAGGTTTCTCACATACCCTATTAGTTGCTCCCTCCAGTGCAGGTGCTGATCAAGAGTAACTCTTAAGTATTTATTTGAAGGCACATTTTCAATTCAAATATTTTCAAGATAAACGAAATGTGTAAGAGTTGAGGTTTTTGATTTTGAAAGAAAATACATATTTTGATTTATCAGTGTTACAGTTCATTTGTTATAAAAAAAACAATTTGAAAGTGCTGATGCCAGAATATTATTTCGAATGATTGACAAAGCTTCACCAATTGCGATTAAAACAGTTTCATCTGCGTACATTAAAACTTCTGAAAAAGCAACGGACTTAGGGAGGTATTTACGGAAAAAGAAAATAAAATTGGCCGCAGCTCCCATCTTTGAGGTACTCCAGACGCGATTTTTTATACACACAATGAGAGTTACTAATTACTATTATTTGTTTCCTGGGTAATAAATAGATTTGAAAGAACTTGTTTGAGGCTGTCACGAATCCATACGTTTCCAACTTCTTCAACGACGCTGTAATACCAACCGTTTCACATGCTTTCTAACTATGTAAAAGGTACCTACGGCGACTTTCCTCTCCTGAAGGGAGGAGATATATGGATCTGGGATAGGGACAGAATGGCTGTGGCCATATACCTATGTGTTACGAAATCATTCTGTTGAGGGAAGAATATTTGGTTTGTGTGAATAAATGGATTTACCGGAGCGGAGATAAGCTTTTCAAAAAGGGTGTTTATTATGCTTAGTATGGACATCGGTTGGTAACTAAAAACATCGCTTGGAACCCCCGATTTAGACACCAGTAGGACCTTCCCGAGTTTTAGAATATGAGGGTAATAGTGGAATTTCAAGAAATTCGTAATCAGGTTACACAGTGGGGTGCAGAGTGCGGCAATGTTGTACTCTGAAACCTTTGGAAAGATGTCATCCTGGCCAATTGCTTTGTTAATTGGCAATCCACTAACCACTGAATATATTTCATGATCTGTTACGGGGCAAAAGGGAAAGTCTTCATAATTTGAACGGCAAAGCGACGCCACCTCAGTTCAAATTAATTAATGTTCGAAATAACAAAAGGTAAATACAAAAGGGCTACAATAAGATTATGGAGTATTAGATCTTGTATGCAAATGAATGCTTGAAAAGGCCGCCATTGACACCTTCCTTTTATACCTAAGCGCAAACGCCAACACTTAGTGCTTAAACACCGATTGTAGCGGAAGACTTATGTTTTATCGTACTCCAAAACTGAAGAAATGGGCGGCATTCCATCTGTCCATTACTTCCCAGTGATGGAAACAGTGGCGCTGCGTCACCCGCTTGCTCGTGTCAGCGACAGGCTCTACGATTTTGACCTCAGGAATTATGCCACCTGTCAGCACACCCCACAGGCTGAACTGCTGCGTAAACCGGCGGAGTCCGCAAAGAAAGTCTTTCAAACGTCTAGAATTGAAGAATTGAGATTGCGTTTACGCGATCTACCTTTTCCCACCGTGGTTCGCACTTTTCCAGGCAGAGGGGTCATGTCTCATGCAGGTTGCCAGGCCTCAAGCTTCCGGCGTGGTTGCGAATAGTTGCAGTTATCCGCGGAGCAGGCCCCTCGCGTTCGAATTAACGGGCTTTAATATATAGGCTTCTATAGAGACTTGACGGGCCAAATTGTGCAGTTCGAATTATCCATGAATTTCAATTATTGAAGTACAAATTGGCGATCTTTTACTAATGCGACGCGAGTTACGTCAGCTAAGCAAACTTCCACCAGCTACATCTTCATAGCTTACTGCTATACCAGGCTGGTGTGCGCGTTCCACTCACGTGTAGTCACGTTCATAGGTCGCACGACACGCACTACTCTACAAATACTACGTTTCCAATTCTGAATATTGTCAATTTTGTAATCTGGGCACAATGTCTCTGAAGCTATCTTATCTAGCCTGCACCCTGAGTAAGTATGCGCCACAAAAATTATCACAGTTTTGGCAACGTCTGGAGATAGCACAGTGACACCGGGCCGGACTGCTTGTGTGGAGACCAATGTTGAAATTCAATGAATCACTGGGGTGCTTTCCTTCGCCATTTAACGGGGGCGATTTCATTCGGCCGAACAACAGACAGATCTAACACGTTTTGCAGGAGGGAACAATATCACTTACATTAATAAAGTAATAACAGTACAAATAGTACTAGTCCGCCTAAGACAAAAAAACTTAAAAATTGCACCTGAACGCTCCATTTATTAGAAGGCACCACTTTTAATAATTCCAGTAATACAAACAGCTTCAATATTTCAAGAAAACAGTTTCTTCCGGTTTTTTCGTTGCTGAGCACTTATCAATCCGCCCGTAAAAATTATTGCTCTCAAAAGAAAGGTTAGTGCTTACTCCATTTAAAAGGGTTAAAAAATAAATACTCATTCTATTCATGGCACGGCAAGGAATTGACCCATAAATCAAGTATGTCCAATATGTCCAAAAGTATACTCACTAACAGCACCCAGGGCATCCACCATAATCATTAAAGCCTATACTGTAGCAGGGCATCTCAACACTGAAGCAAAACCGACCACTTGCGTTGAAGAAATACTGCCGATGGAATCCTCCGTCTGGTGCGTATATTTCTTTGGTACAATCAGAGGGCTTGTGGTTACAGGCTCCACAGCCTTCAGATGGGAACACAAGCCCTAAATGAAAACAAAAAAAAGGGGGAAACAAAAGCACTATATAACTTCCGGGCTCGCAACCGGTTCAATGTTTTCACTGTCATATGGCCCTTATCATATAATAAAACTACATCCATCTTTTATCGATACACGCTCATCTGTATGTTAAGAGAACACAACAATGAGGATTTAAAGCCTGAAACCATGACTTTGAAAGTGACCGTATTATATTGCGGCCGCACGTACAACGCTTGCCACCGGCTTAGAGCGTGTGGTGTATCTGTGCGTTCGAATGCAGCATTTAGAAAATTTCCTTTCTTCAACCAACAATAATTCCAGTACTCTAGAAATTGCGGAATGCGTAAAATGTCAACGAATTGGTCGTAAAATAAGGTGTCATTAGGCTCTCACCTAGCACCCTACTGCTGAATATTGCGAATCAGAAGCAGCCAATTTTATGAGATGAGGTACACATTAGGAAAATTACCTTTATAGCAGCGAACATTAATAAATTGTATGTGTTACGCTTACCAAATCTCTGTTTTGGATGAAATATTTACCGCAATGACTTCGCCCTTCCGACCCGCCTTAGGAAGGGTGCTGAAAGGGACGCCATCACGTACGCCTGCAACGCCCCTTAACTCGAAGGGAAGCGACTACCCCACAGCCTCGGAAGTAGCATAATATTGTCCCGCAGCCACGGATGACGAAAGTGTCTTCAGGAAACAAAGCAACTAGATCGAACTTATGCTCCAGTATGTACTCAAGGTACACAAGCGGCGACGAAGCAATCAACAACAAGACGTGTCGGCGAATCGAATGCCGCGGTATTTTCTTGCGATCATTTATTGTTGGCCGTTAATCGTTCGAGAACCATTGCATCAGATCCTGAACAGCTGCGATCACATGCGGACATTGTATTCTTGTGACGGTAGGCTTCTAAACTCTATTAAATTAGATCACCTGAGTGTCTTACTCAAAACAGCGGAATGGCGAGCTTCACCTGCTAACTTATATAGGTAGCTAAGTGGGGCCATAAGCTGACAACTAAACAAAAATACCCGTAAAAAAGATACAGTTCGCAGCATTAACTCCTCTAAAACCGCATCGACCTAATTCTAGCAATAAAACAATACTGCAACCAATAACTACTATGTCCTTTCGCGTAGTAAGGCTTGAGGCAAATCACGTGGACGAATTCGGGCCGCGTGCGTCGTCGTGATGGGCCGGAGTTACCCTAGGGGACAACTTCGTGAATAGGTTGGCCAACACTTTGCTTAATTCTGCCAGGTCCAAAATACCGTTGTATAATCTCCTCGCTGAGGCCGTGTCGTTGGTCTGGAGTCAAAACCAGCACACGTTCAACCAGCTGATATTCGGTGAGTCAACGGTGACAAGGGTTGAAACGTCCGTATCCACGAGCTGCCTGTCCGTTCTACTAACTTGTGCAAGCTGGCGGACTTGCTTCGCCATTGCATCTACGTTTGGACGTCGGTTTGGAGGTAACCGTCTTATACGTCAGGCAGCATGGCGTCGAGAATAGTGGTCGGTTGTTTTCTGTAGACAACCTCGTACAGGGCCATCTGCGTGGTTTCCTGGATAGTTGTGGTGTACGTAAACGTTAAAATAGGCAGGACTTCTTCCCATATCTGATGTTCAACGTTGACCTAAATGGAGAGCATAACTACGATTGTCTTGTTCAGGCGTTCCTTTAGTCTGTTCGCTTGCGGTGATACGCTGTGGTTCTTCAGTAATCTGTATTGATGTAGCACAAGACTTATTGCATAAGCTGGAGAGTAAATGCAATTCCGCAGTCCATGATTAGAACTTTACGGACTACATGTCACAATACAAGTTCGTTGGTGAAGAACTTTGCGACTTCTTGTGCACCCGCTCCGGTACAACGGCGGTCGCTGCGCAGCATGTTATGTAATCTGCGCAACGAAAATCCCCCTGTTCGCGGCTCGTGGCATAGGGAACGGACCTAGAAGGTCCATTCCTTTCTGTTCGAAGGCCCTGAAGGGACGGCGATCGGCTGCAGAAGTTTAGTGGGTCTCGTGCGCAGCGTCCGTGACAACCATGGCAGATCTAAAACTACTAGGCGACGTCGGGTTTAAGGCGAGGTTAGTAGTATTTTGTTTCGATCTGCCCCAGCCTGCGTCATGGCGAGGTTAGTTGATGATGGAACGTCGTCGTAGGTTTCGAATATTTCGTAGTGGATGCTGGCGAGGTTAACGAGAAGACAATTCTTTCTCTTTGTAGGTTCGAAGTTCTCTAGCACAGACGTTTCCAGGTAGGATGCAGCTGAGTTGCGCTTCAATGTCCTTGGCCCAGCGACATTGCGTATTTCGAGGTAGTCGATAATAGTAGTTCGGTGCAGTCAGTCAAGGCATTTCGCTCGTGGTATTGTGGCTAGGTCGCTTCCCATCCCTTTCTTTAACTCCCGTTCATCGCTTTCCTTTTAAATTGTGGAAACAAAACGAAATTTCCGCCATCACCATATTTAAAAATTCAAAATTGTGGCCACTGTCACTCAGGATGACCATCCCATTTCATTATTGGTAGCGGTAGGATTGCGGGAGTTAGTTGGTTGGACTAGTGGACTAAGTGGAAATCCATACGCGTGCACCTGCTTTCTGTTGTCTTTCTTTTCATGACTTGTTTGACCCTCTCTATTTTTCTCCTTTCCTTTTCTCCTGCGTTCTTCTGCTCTTTGTATGCGAATGTACAAGCATTTCCTGTCGAAACTGCCTGTCTTACTGCTTTTGGGCGCGCCCCTTACCTCCCACCAACAGAAGGCAAATATAGTGCTGTGACGTTTGAATCACCTGACTCTGATACTGAGAACGGGTGTGTATGGCGAGATGTGCGCCCTTGGCGTGCATGGGCATATTTTCTTTACACCTCTCACTTGCCCCCAGTTGCCACGGGACACTGAGAGTACCAATTACGTTGCTAATTTCTTTTTCTTCGTACTTATTTCTCATGTTCGTACCAGGCGACTGTGATTTCTTTGTTTATGCCCATGCCAAATGTGTGCAAGGGCATATCTTGTTTTTACCCCTCTCTTTTCCCCCCTTTTGTTAGAAAGAGTAATTACCTTTTTAAAATTTTTTCTCGGTCTGTTTCGTCTCTTTTTTTATTTTCCGTGGTTGTTTTCTCATGTTCATTCCGCGTGACTGTGATTTTTTCCGATGTCAAATGCATTGACCCCTCAAAATTGTTTTGACCTCTCTTTACCATATTGCCACGGGGGAAGGGGAATTACCTTGTTATTTTGTTTGTTTTTTCGTTCTGTTTCTTTTCCTGTTTTTTTTTTCTCATTTTTGTACCGCATGGCTGCGGGTTCTTGTCATCATTTGTTTCTTTCTCTTCCCCTTTTTCTCTATTTCCTCTCTTTCTCTTCTGTCCTTTTTTTGCTGCCCACCAACCACGATCCCATTGTACAAACTCCACCTTCCCGTGCCCTTGTTTGCGGAGGTTTGCGGAGGCGGTGTCTTGGAAGTCGCGCCTGTGGATGACCTCTTGGGGCACGGCACGGGTCTGTTCGCCCGGTCGCCACACATACCGGTCTCGCTCCCCCGTTCACAGTCTCTGGTCTCACTCGGAGTTCTGCCCTGGCCGCTTTTCCGCCGCCGGCCGCTGTCGCTGGCCGCTTCCGATCGGCCGGCTCCCGAGTGAGGGGTGAACGACCCCGAAAGGCGCTGATGATGATGGTGACCTCGGGGTGTTTAAAACATACCCCGTAGATCGCGCCTTCGTGTCTTCGTCATCGTCGTTGTCTTCGTTTTCACTCATGACAATATCCCCCACTTAAGGATTTCTCTCTGAAAAATGTTCACACCCCATGCACAGTTCAATACCACTTCACAAAAATGTCCGCTGTCCACCGGTAGCAGAGCACACTCACACTTCATGAATCTAAGAGTCACGGGAATACACTTCAAGAACATCATGAAGAGAGCTAGCATGTGGTTCATCAAGACCGGACAAAACTCATTGCCTATATTTACAAGAGCATGCGCTAACTGGAAAATCACGGACCGGTAACAATCGAAAAGTCTGGATGGCGCAGTTTGTCCCGTTTTCTACAGTGACTACGGTGCCACCCCTGCCTCTTCCATACACGCTACTGGCATGGTGGTGATCGGGTTCCTTCTCGCTCCTATCAGCTGACAACTTATATATGCATTCAAGGGAAGTGTGTGAATGCGGTGCGGGCGACCTTTTGGTACCACTGGGCGATTCTTTGCGTGAACAATGAACAACCAAGTTTTACCTTAGTTCTTTCTCCTGCCCATCAAGCTTTTCTCTTGGTTCTCTTGTTCCTCAACTTACGCCGGCCGAAGCATCTCCTTCGGTGCTTACGCGGCCCGTGCGTTCTACTCGACCCATGGACACTCATATTGAAATATGTGGCGGTGGAAAGTCTCTGTCTCTGATACGGACCTCTTTTGGTACAGAGCTCCGCCTTTGAGTCGGGCTGTCCTGCAAACACGGTTTGTGGTCAACATTAACCTCAGCAAACCCCAAAGGGGTCAAGTTCAATGCCGCCACTAGCGGTCTAAGTGAAGTTACTTTATCAGGCGAAGGAAGGGCAGCCTGATGTTCCACAGTTCCACCAAGTTCCCTACGTTCATTGGCATCTCGTGACACTTCAAGAGTGGGCGACAGATGATCTGCACTAGAGCGCGGGGTGAGAAAGCCTGTACTTTATCAAAGCTTTTCCCGCCATCTTTAGATTGACGGGCCTCACTTCGCGTAGCCTCAAGCTCCGCCAGTCGTTGCCGCAGCTTCAAAGTTTCCCTTTCAATTGCCGCGCGGTCGCGCGTGCTCATCACGCTCTTTTTCTATTTCGGCTAGCTCTTTGGCCGCCTCGACATCTAGAGCTATTTCCTCACGCCAGAGCCTTTGCTCCTCGAGTGCCCACTCTGTCAGCTCGTCGCCGCTAAATCCCAATCGCTTCCCCAAATCAATCAGCTCTGCAAGTTCCATATCGGGTGTTTAGGAGTATACACAAATAAACTAGCCTCGTCCTGCCGTGGACGCGAATTAGTGTCAGGTTCTGTGGACAATAATAAATAGAAGGAGAAAGTTTAGAGACGAGACTTTTGTTCATATAACCCGAAACCCAAATCTAAATCACAGGACGGACAAGGACAAACTAAAGAACAATGTTGAATTACGGAAGAATAGGGGAGCGGCGACAAAGCCGTCTAGGAAATGGCAAAGAGTTTGAGCAAACTGGAAAAAGTCACAGACGGAACTAAAGAATGAGACGCAGTACGTGGTGTTTACGAGCACAGGTCAGAAGAAGCGTTGACATGTCCAGTTAGTGTCGTGTCGAGGCCGCAGGGGTAGGATGCGCTCCGAGCTCCCGTTGCGTAGTAGCCGACGCAGCTCTCTTGAGGCGTCGCGTTCCTCTACCGCTGTCTAAAGACCCGCCTTCTTGGCGGAGGTTGGCGGAGGAGGTGTCTTGAAAGTTTCGCCTGTGGATGACCTCTTGGGGCACGGCAGGGGTCTGGTCGCCCGACCGCCGCCCTTCCCTTCTCGCTCCACCATTCACAGTCTCTAATCTCACTCGGTGTTGTGTCCTGGCCGCTTTTCCGCCGCCGGCCGCTGTCGCACGCCGCTTCCGATTGGCCGGCTGCCGAGTGAGGGGTGAATGACCCCGAAAGGCGCTGATGATGATGGTGACCTCGGGGTGTTAAAACATACCCCGTAGATCGCGCCTTGGTGTCTTCGTCATCGTCGTTGTCTTCGTTTTCAATCATGACACCCACCTCTACCACAGCCTCTACACAGACGATATCAGCCTCTGGATGGACCGGGGGAGGAATGGGCACATTAAAGAAACACTGCAGAGAGGCATAGAAGTGGTGGTGGAGAAGGCAGGAAAGCGGGTTTGGCCTGCTCTCCAGCCAAGTCTTAGCTATTTGTTATTCCCCTGAACCAAAAAAAAATGGCTTCACTCCAGCATCAAACTATATTTGAAGGTAGAGAAGTCCCGGAGCTCCCGGACGTCAGTCCTAGGACTGCACATACAATCCACTAGACTAAATCACAAATTTCTCCAAACAATAGAGCATCACATAAACCAAACCATTGGTTTTCTCAAAAGGGTCACCAATAAGAACTCAGGTTTGACCGAGCAGAACAGCGTTCGCTACTCCAAGCCTTCGTAGTGAGCAGAATATTTACTCGATTCCATACCTTAACTAACAGCTGCTGAAACCAACAAAATTGATGTCCTCATTAGACGCGCCTACAAGGCAGCCAACGCCTTCCCCCCGACACGTCCCCTGCCAAAGTGGAATGGTAAACTCCACCGGTGTTGTGTCCTGGCCGCTTTTCCGCCGCCGGCCGCTGTCGCACCGCCGCTTCCGATTGGCCGGCTGCCGAGTGAGGGGTGAATGACCCCGAAAGGCGCTGATGATGATGGTGACCTCGGGTTGTTTAAAACATACCCCGTAGATCGCGCCTTGGTGTCTTCGTCATCGTCGTTGTCTTCGTTCTTCATCATGACACCTCACCTCTACCACAGCCTCTACACAGACGATATCAGCCTCTGGATGGACCGGGGAGGAATGGGCACATTAAAGAAACACTGCAGAGAGGCATAGAAGTGGTGGTGGAGAAGGCAGGAAAGCGGGTTTGGCCTGCTCTCCAGCCAAGTCTTAGCTATTTGTTATTCCCCTGTACCAGAAAAAATGGCTTCACTCCAGCATCAAACTCCATATTGAAGGTAGAGAAATCCCGGAGCTCCCGGACGTCAGTCCTAGGACTGCACATACAATCCACTAGACTAAATCACAAATTTCTCCAAACAATAGAGCATCACATAAACCAAACCATTGGTTTTCTCAAAAGGGTCACCAATAAGAACTCAGGTTTGACCGAGCAGAACAGCGTTCGCATACTCCAAGCCTTCGTAGTGAGCAGAATTATTTACTCGATTCTATACCTTTATCTAGCAGCTGCTGAAACCAACAAAATTGATGTCCTCATTAGACGCGCCTACAAGGCAGCACAACGTCTTCCCCCCAACATAATAGCTAGCCGTGGGTCTGGGAACACGAATGCAGTTTTCAGCGCCTGGACATTCACAGACTAACAAAATAATTGTGAGGAGCAATTGTACCTTTAAGGCTATGCTAAAGCACGCAATGATCGACACGGCTCGCTAAAGAAACCGTGTGGTTCGTCGCCTACTGTGGGAATATTGCGAAGTACCGCATGAGACGACTGGTGCCTCAAGGTTTCAGATTATGCATGGCCGCATGCCGCAAGGCCCCCGATGATACTGAGAAAAACTTTATCTGGGGAATGGTTGCGGCCTATCGGGCTCAAGAAAGCAGCTGCGGAATTTCTAGTGGCAGCGTGAGCAGTGGACGAGGGATTGGAACTCACTTCAGCTAGCACGTGCAAAAAAATACAACCTGAGACCTCGGTCGAAGAAGTTTCGCAAGAACAAACAGGTTTTGGTATTAAACGTTTGGTATTAAACAGGGTTTGGTATAAACCCACAAAGCAAAACACACTCGAAACAGATCGGGCCTCTCAGAAGTAAGGAGCGTAAGCGTCCTTACAGCTATGTCGTGCAGTTTCAGTATGGGTCGAACCGCTGCATGCACAGAAATTGCTTTAGAAAGTATGGCACACGCGCGAACAATTTAGGCCTGATATTTTAACCAGACCCGCATTTTAGAGACGTAGAAATTACCCTGTGCTTACACAAAGATGGGGGAGGTAGACTCTACGTGTTGCGAGGGGGCACTGAATTGACGCCCGAACTAATCGTGGAGCGTGGGCAACTCGTTGTGCGTTTTAAGCGGACATTCTCGGAAAAGTTAGATAGGTTGAACGATTGGCGAATTCAAGTTTAGCCCTTTAAGGCCGGTTGTCGCGAATTCGCGACATACTGAATGAAGCTGGCCAACCAACTCGCGAAACCTTTGCTGCCTTCAGCGGTGGCTGTGATGTGTTTGCGGCAACGATGGGGTGGTTGCGCTCCAGGCATGTAGCGCCATCTCGTATAAGGTGTTGAAAATTAATCCCAGTATGTCCACCCGTGGCGGACTGCGCGCGGCACGTGCGACAGGTCTCATTTCGTCGTTTTCTGCCTAACCATAGTGAGTACAAGGTCCCCCAAATTTGTTTCTATTTGTACGCATTCAGGAGACTTCGCATGAGTTGTCACATTGTCTAAAAATACGCTTTCGTGGTATGTCGCAAATTCGCGACACTGGGCAATTAAGGCAAATTTCGGTGACTGCAGGTATGACCGTTTTTTTATTTTGTAGCAGAGGATGGATGTTGGATCGTTGTATGGAAGAAAAGGGCTTCGCACGCGCCTGCCACCTGAGGATAACAGTGACGATAGCTGACTTAGTGACGGTGATGATGACGATGTTGACTACGATTCTCATGCACAAGGACAAGCTGCACCCTTGGGAGAGCCTCCGTCAAAGCAGTGAAGATGAAAACGGTGACGTAGTGCATTTTCTAACTGCCTTTGCGCAACAGACAGTGAAGTGAAAAAAAAAAACAGACTGTCAAGAACAGCGGGAAATACCATCCGGGAATACCACTCTTCCTGAAAATGACACTGTGCGAGCACATTGTAAATATTTCAGAGTTTTTTGATGACAGCTTACTGGATCATATCGTCCAGCAGACCAATCTTTTTGCAACGCAAAAAAAACCAAAACAAAGGGATGGCCCAAGTAGGCGATAAAGACCAAGTAGGCGAGAAAGTTGCATTCCAGACATTGGCTTAAGTGCCTGTTGTCGTGAATTCGTGACAAACCTTAAAGTCAGCGATTAAGTTTAATCCCAGACAATACAATTGTGGAATGTAATTACGGTGTCTGTTTAAAGCCGAAACACGAAAAAGGAATTTTTTTGGTCCCTATTTCATAATTCCGGCATTAAAGGGTTAGAGTAGCCTCGGGTGAAGTTCTCGGCAGACAGTATCTATACAGAGGTCTTGTTGCACTTCGAACGGAGGGTGATAGGCAGATCCAAGAGCTCAGAAAATCGGAGCAGGTGTATCCCGTAACCTGCAGTTGCGCACACCCGATCGCTTCTGTAGCTAAAAAATACCGGTCGGTCTGCCTCTGTATTGATTGTCACCCACTGAATTCCATCTCCGAGGTTGGAAGTTTTTAATTGGAAAATGGGATGAGTTCCTGTACGTTACGCAACGTGCGTCATGATTCCAGATATGACATGGGGTTATTGGTAAGTACCGGTCAAAGGGAGTTCGTAAAGCTACGCCACTTTTGCAGCGCCCAGGGGCTGTTCACCTGGAAGGTTCGTGTGTATAAACAGCGCAATTCGCCATCGGCCTTTCAACACATTGGGAATGAAACCTGAATGATTGTAGACGTTACGCTTCCACTTATATTCATGATGTGGCAGTGTATTTTGGAAACGTAAGTGTATTCAGTGTGAAGTGGACCGGAGCGGCCGCCACAATGGTCTCATTTAACTACTTTTTGCTTTTCGTCCAGTTGTTCGCAGTCATCAGCGCGAGCTTGCCGGTCTGCGTGAAACCACGTGCGCCTGGCACGCAGTATGGCGCGTGGCCTCTCCGAGCCCGTGTTGCACGGTGCCACTTCAACCTCCCGTTCCGGTAACCCCTCACGCTTCCATCAAGCAAACCGTATCGACATCATCAAGCCATCCAGGAAGCTAGAACTACAGCCAGCTTTGCACCGCGCACCTCAGTGGGCAGTGGAACGGAGCGGCCGCTACAATGGACTCATCCAACTACTTTTTGCTTTTCGTCCAGTTTGGTCCCTCCCAATAATATAACGCTAAGCGATCTAGTAACTATTGTCTGCTGCTCCTTCCATGCCCACATGAGTTGCTTGATATAATCGCAGATTGTGTTGTTGTAAAGAAACTTCTTTGCGGTTATATAAAACAGAAACCTGGTCCGAATAGCGAAGTACTAACTGCCACCACCAGTCTAACCACACACTGGAATGACTGTCATGACAACTTGCACAGGCCTATTAACGAAGGTAAAGAAAACCAGTTGCTACTTGATTCCAATGTAACAGATTTAACTGCTCGAATAACTGTACTTGAACAGAAGGTTATTTCCCTCGAGAGCATTCCAGAGACATACACAGATGCAAGGTTTCGTAACGGCTGCAGTGCGAAACGAAAGTGCCGCTATTAGTTCATGGCTAGATGACTTCGAGGATCGTTCTCGTAGGGAGAAGCTAAGTTTTTATGGGCTATTAGATTCTGCCTCAGAAACCTGGGCTGAGTCTAAGCTAAAAATACGTGAAATCCTGTCTGCGTCCCTTAAAGTGGAACTTCCTAATGAAGCCATCTGCCATGCACACAGCCTTGGAACCTTTGTACCGAACAAATTTCGACCCTTTATTGTTCGTTTTTGTTCTTTCCAAACAAGAGAAAGTGTATTTGCTAAGAAATCGATGCTTCGTAGCAGCCCCGTGTGAGTTATCGACGATTTCTGCAAGGCCACGCGCAAAAATAAGAAAAAGCTTTTAATCTGCGGAAAAACCATTGAGCAGCCATATTACCTTAAGTATAACAAGATACTTATTAACAAGAAAGCTCACGCTTATGGTCCGGTCACCGATCGTGTAACTGTGCCCGGGCCTATTTATGATAACCCCGTGCACGTTGCCCCCAAAGCAAGCAATGCGGAAAGCACATGGGCCAGCGCTCCTCCTTTACCACCATAGCTAGATAAGCATTTTAGACCGCATGAATTTTCTTTTTTACTATGTAATGCTCGAAGCGTTATTAACAAGTGTGATGTCCTATCTGCACTAATACACAAAGAAAGCTGTAGCTGCTGTCGTCATAGTAACCGAAACCTGGCTGTCCACAAAAATAGAAAATCACGAGATATTTCACTGTTCAAAAAAGTTGTTCTACCGCTCTGACCGGGTACCAGGAGCGGGGCGGTGTATTGATTGCTATTAGCAACGAGATTAGCTCGTTCAATGTGGCTGTTGTTTCGCCGCTTGAAATTGTTGTCGCGTCTGTTCGCATTACCCACAAAGATATCGTTGTGCCTGGCTGCTTCCGGGCTCCTATTCATACTACCGGCTTCGCAAATGAATTACACGATGTCCTAAATAAATTCCGAATGTTTGCGACTGCGCCTATGTTTCTCCTAGGTGATTTTATTTTCCGTAATGTTTCGTGGTCCCCCCATTCCCAACAGTATAACCAACTTCTGCTCACAGTGCTGCTTTTCTTAACTTATGTACAGACCTTAACCTTACCCAGGTTGGTAATGCTCCAACCCACATTACCTTGTCCACCACCACAGTTCTTGACTTGGTGCTGACCCCGCATCCCGACTTAATTAAGTCCCTGTCAGTTATTGTTAGCGTAAGCGACCATGTATCTATTCCTGTTAACATAACTGAAACAACTAGAAGTGAAAGGACAAAATGCTTTAGGGACTACAATACAGCCAACTATGTTTCAATTAATTATGATCTTCAGGTTTTCTTAAGCAATTACTTTTCGCATTTTCTGGAACGATCCGTGCAACAAAACTGGATTTGTGTAAGCAGAAGATAGCAGAACTTACCAATCGTAATAATCCACTCCGCACAATTAGGCTAAACAAACGTCCCCCCGGTTCACGACTATACTAAAATGACAGCTCAGTAAGAAGAAACAAATTTTTCGAAGGGAAAAGCTAACAACGTGGAAAGATGGTCCGTTTAGCTTCACTCAGCTGACGAGAACGCTTGCGCATTATTCTTTGCAAAAGAAAATTATTATCAACAAACGCTTCTCTCCCAGCTTGCAACAAACCAACAGAACGTTTGGCAGACGATTAGCGGACATGAAAAGAGGCGATAGAATAATTCCATGACGATCACAGTTTTGTACCCAAAGAAGCGGGTTGTGTCTTTTTAAGCTCTGTGTTTTCATCTTGGTTTGTTAAATCCGCAGAACTTTCTTTTCCCGACACCCTCACCCACAAGTTTGTTCCCATAGAATGACTTACATTTGACTGTGTTGGCTTTCAAAAATATTCAAACATATAAATTAGCCAGTGCGGCAGGTGAAGATGGTATCTGTGCAAAGTGTTTGCACGATACAACTGTTTATTCATCCGTTATTTCTGTAAGCTTTTCACGCAGTCTTTCGAAAATCATTGCCTTCCGGGCGACTGAAAGCGGGAAAGGTGGTTCCTCTTCATAACTCAGGTGACATTCGCAATTACAGGCCCCTGTCGTTAAAAAGTATACCGTGTAAGCTCATGGAACCCGTCATCTATTCCCACACATTCACTTTTTTAGAAAACAACTCCTTCCTTAGCGATCATCAGCATGGTTTCCGGAAAAAGCTCTCCTGTGAGCCCCAGCTTCCCTGCTTTAGCAATGACTATTTCTTGCCACTGTATTTTCCCCAACTTCGTTAAAGCTTTTGACGTTGTATGCCACAAACTGCTGGTGCTAAAACTAAGCAAACTTAATGGTGATGCTACCATATTAAAAGGGAGTGAACGCTTTCTGACAGACCGCTCCCAATTTGTAACTACTAATGAATCCAACTTCCCTCTCTCACTCTGTGACCTCTGGAGTCCCCCAAGGGTCCGTCCTTGGCCCATTACTTTTCCTAATTTACATTAACGACTGGCCAAATAACATCTCTTCTACTACAAAGCTTTTCGCCGGTGATTACGTTATTTACTGCGAAATAAACCCCTTCTGACTACCTTGTTTTTCAGTGTGACTTAGACAACGTTTCATCTTGGTTCAATACTTCGCTAAAGAACCTTAATGTCACAAAATGCAAGATAATGATAGTTTCACGTCGAACGTGTGATATTTCTACTAACAACGTACTTAATAATTTCCCCCTTACTAAATTTAGCTCATAGAAGTACCTTGGCGTTACAATTTCTGACAGCCTTTTCTGGCAGACGCACGACGTAATTTTAAACAATGCTAACGGAACTCTTGGTTATTTACGCCGTAACTTCTGACTTGCCCCGATGCACTTGAAACTTCTCTTCAAAGCACTAGTGGGACCTAACCTCGCATATTCATCATCTGTATGGGATCCACGCGTAAAGATTCATATCATTAGCCTCGAAGCAATTCAGAATCGCGCCGCTCGATTCATTTTGTCCAATTATTCCCGCACGGCAAGCGTAACTCATTTGAAGTCAGCTTTAAATCGACTTAGTTGTACCACAAGTTCTACTATACCACGCACTCATTGAGCAACTCGCTTTCTTTACCGCCATCCTACATTTCATCCCGCAATGATCGGAATTCCAAGCAGCCGTAGAAATATTTCTACTTCCTTTGTCCCCACAAGCTGGGACTGGAAGCACCTTCCCGCTTCCATCGCATCAATCACTAACCGGCCAACTTCAAGAGTACCATAGCGCATACCCTTTTAAAACAAACTCCATTTGTTTGTACAGACTGTTATTTGTATTTACACTAATCCTCTCTCTAACACATTGTGAATTGAGAGTAAATATATGAGATGAAATGAAATGAAAAACATGGCAGGAGCACCTCGAACATTTGGGCAAACTCCTAGCGACTATATCGAAGGTCGGCTTCACAGACAACATTGGCTAATTCAGATTTGCTGAGTCAGAGATCTGGTAGCTAGGGCATGTAGTAGGATCCGGTGTTCTTTCTCCCGACCAGGAAAGGGCATATGCTATTGTGCAAATAAAATAACCCGTGACCAAAAAGGACCTGCACAGTTCACTACGTCTATTCAACTACCACAGCTAGTACATCCCCCTTACTCATAAACGCTGCTCCCGTTGACTCAGTAAGAACCGGCAGTGCCGAAAAATCCCTTGGTGTGATGAGGGTAGAGGAGGGCATTCACGGCTGTCAAGCTGCTTTGTGTATTTTGTCAGCTCTTACCATACCCGAGGTAGACAAATACTTTATTTTGACACCTGATTCGTACAAGAAAGCTGCAGGGGCATGCTTAGCGCAGAAGAGCGAGAGATAGGAAAATCCCATTGCTTTTCTGAGTATAAGGTTTACTCCCTGTTGTTTAAAGAGACCCATAAAACAAGCGGTGACTCGGCTTGCAGGAACGGGTCGGATGCGTGGGACCGGGTAGCGCGGGCTATCACCAATATTGTTTTTGTAAGGAGTTTAGCTGCTGAGGACGTAATAATGTGGCCCTTTCGTAACGCATCCCGCTCATCTGTTTTCATCTGGTACCGTGACCAGGACGCTGAGTCCTACACTTGAACACCACACCGACCAGTAAGCCTCCTGATGAGAGACAGGCCCACAACAAACCAGGGGATAACGACCAGCGAACCCGTTGACAGAAACACCAGATATTCAGCATTCACCATGGAAGGACAAAAGAAAAAACGTGTGCAAATTCGAACAACCATAACGACGCTTCTCAATGAACTGAACAAAGTGATGGACACGCAACCCATCGTCCACGGAGAGCTCAAGGATAACTGTGGACTTTTAATGCTCAAAGAAGCGCCACTCACCGCGTTGACGAAGAATTTGAACATCTTGTTGAGTGTGGTGATTTAGAAGAACAAATAACCTCTATAAACCGGTATAAGGAGTCTAATGCACTTTCTAAGTTTAGTGATGAACGTCTTCTCTCCAGTGCTGCACCAACCACGCAATAGTCAAGTGGTCATCACGCGACAGGTGCGACGGAACACGAGCGAGTTCGAGCGCGGAAGCCCAAATCGAGCTCACTAAATGTCAAGGAGACATTTCACAGTGATTTGCTTTTGAACCGAGTTTGACTGTTTCATTTATAACAATAATTTCCTTGAAAATCTAAATAAATTAAAGTACTTCCTGAGCAAACCTAAAGTAACAGTCTACAGTGTCTTCTGAAGACTACAAACTTCAAACGAAATCTACGGAACCGAACCACATTGTACCTGTTAAAGCAATGATTCTGCCAGAGAGTACTTAGAGAAACAAGCACATGAGCAAGCTCCTAAATTGCACAAATTTGAGTCCTATACTAAATAAGAAGGCCTGAAGAAATTGCATAATATTTACGAGCTCGTCTGTGCTCATTGAAGAACCTCGGAGTTGACATTGACGACCAACCCCAAGCGGCAGCGGCCGATTTTCAATGTTTGGAAACCATATAGATAACTATTGGCTTCCGACCTATTGCCCACCTATCGGTACATCAGCAGACAGATTGACTGGGCCACTCATAGGTACATCAGCGGTCAGATTGATTTGGCGCCAAGTAAACGGTTACCGAAAGTAGCGTCACACAGAAACGTCAAACGTCATCGGAGGTCAAGCTTTGTGGAAATGATAAAATTGGTCAGAGGCCATACCTATGCTACGTTCCTACCGGGTATAAACACTCCGGTTTGAGGGGTGAACAAGCAACAACGCAACAAAACCTAGTTACTAACAGGGCAGCAGCACCTCGTCACAAAAGGGGCCTGTTCGAACTAGAGTGCAGCGTCTTCAAAATAGCATGCGAAATTGTGTTACACGTTTTATAGGCATGGGTTCTTTGTGTGGCCCAGTGCAACGGCGTCCGACGGACTACTTGGATGTGCCCTTCCACGCTTCCTTTGTAACCGCGGCTTCGGACCGGACGGACGCGTCGCAGTGACGGCTGCGTCTGCTTTGCGGCATTCAATACGCCTAGCACTTTTAGGGTATGTGAGGTGTGTTGTGGTGTCAGTGACTTTGTGTGAAGTATATCTGCCTAGTGTACTAACGCCGTTTGCCTACGGCGGGCGGCAGCTGAAACGGTGAGTAACCATTTACTTTTTCATTGCGTGCACGTCACAACTCGAGCTCATCCCCGCCTAAACTTAAGATGTCGTTTTATTAGTTGGCGCTCTTGAATGCTGCGTTGTGTTTTTCGTTCATACCACAAACTAAGCGGTCACATACACGTGCCTTTTTTTGTGTGACGCCAGTTCTGGCTATCCTCTTTCCGGCTATGTCTTTCCGAACAAGCTGCCCTTCTCTCACCGCAGGTTCGCGGCATCCAGCATGCGTTGAAGCAAGTCTCGCGTGCAATATCAGAGTTTTGGATGTATTCAGCTGGCGTCATTACACACTAGCAGTAAATAAAGCTCTCGTTTTGTTATTTTCGTGTGATACGTACAGATATTGCCGAGCGGGAAAGTACTTGTACCACTGCTGGGCTTCTACGTCGGTTTCGCTCGCTTCTGACGAGGCAGAAGTGAGCGCGTGAGACAGAAACACCATAAAAAGTTTATTATCCAATGAGGTACGTTTATAACATTGCTTGAACTTGTGGCTTTATAAGGTTTCGACTTGAAATATCACATATTGAATGGTCACAGGGTATCTCATCTAGCTCCATGCTGGCAAAGATGTATTGCGATAAAGAAAACGTGATAGTTTGTGCGTTCCCCAACCCAATGTAAAGCGCTTTGTCTCACAGTTTCAGTTCCCGCAGTGTTACAAAACCAAGCTTAGGCAAAGAAAACGTTGAAAGAACGATATTTTTTTGTTGCCATCAATTGCTTGTGTCGCAGCAGTAGGCCCAACAATATTACATAGAACCGCTGGCTAATGCGTTGCCTCTTGGGATGTTTTTTTTAGCAAAGCTTTACACCCTGCCCCCAAGCGTTCTTTCGCGACCTTTGGTGTCAACAGAAATCTCCCGCGAACAAATAAATAAATTTACTGGCACCGCAAGGAATTGAACCTGTAACTATTAGCGTAACAAAGGCAGAGCCCGTTCTTACTGATTTAGCTACGAGCCCACGCGGAGACGGGGAAGACAGGTGGTGGGCTCACCAAGCACATCTACGGGTTTACCCCCTGCAATCTCGCTAAATGCAACGTGATAGCGTAACGCGACATCAGGGACCGCTGTGCGCCCCGTCCACAGCATATATAGCGGCCGTATGCGCGCTTTGCGTGTGTGACGAGTTATAAAAATTAAAGGAAGGTCACATTAACGCATGACATTTCACTTCTAGTACACCAATGTGCTAAAGCCTGTGGCCTCCAGTGTTCAGGTAAAAAATCACACCTCCTTGGCCTACACTCTCACGCCAAACGACACTTCAAGGAACAAATTAAAATTCTCCTTGATGGCCAGGCCATCACTCCAAGCCCCAGCATGAATATCATTGGCCTTCATATCCAGGCCAACACCAAGAGTGACGTATCGTTGCAGTGCCTGATACGCAGCTTCAATCAAATTATTCAAAGGATCAGGCGAGTTGCCATAAAGAAGCGAGGCCTCAACAAATCCGATACCTTTCGATTAATTCGAGCTTTTGTCCTCTCGAGAATCATTTACGTCGACCCCATGTCATCTTCTCGCAAGGGGTACTTAAAGACGCTTTATATAATGATTAGAAAGGCGGTTGAGCAGGCAATTGGTATTCCCCTGAGTGCGTCCACAGAGAGGCTGCTTACCAAGGGGCTGCACAACATGGCGCAAGAGCTGATAGAGGGGCATCTTTCTAACCAGAAGCTCCGAATGAGCAGAACTGCGGTGGGTTGCCGAATCCTTCACCAGATTGACTAGGCAGCACAGAATGTCACTCCGCTTGATGTACTCCCGCACTCTTGGCGACAAGAACTAAAGATGCTCCCTTTGCTTAGAAATATGAGCCCCACACGACGAGGGTCGCCGACAAGGACGGGCTCAAGCGCTCAACACCAGATTCGTTGGGGATCATGCAGTTATCTACACTGACGCCTCCAACATCGAGGGCACTAGTACGCCATCATCGTGGCTACCTCCAGAAGCAACCTCCTTGCGTGCGCCTCACTCAAGACCCAAGACATGATGGTAGCAGAAGAGGCAGCCATCGCCTTGGCTCTCACTCAACCAGGGGTTCGGAAGGCAGTAACCGATTCCTCACAAGCCTACCGGAATTACCAGTCGGGTTGGGTGTCTTGACGTGCACTTCATGTGTTAAAAACACTCTCCCCAAACGGTTCCATTCAGCTGATCTGGACAACCGCTCACACTTCCATGGAGGGCAAGGAATACGCCCACCAACAAGCCTGCGCTTTTACCACGCCTGCTATGGAGCTGCGCGAGGATAGTCACACGCTTATCTCGTTTGGGGATATAACCCAGCATTATCGCCTTCAGAGACAGAACCTACCTTTGCCTTACCATTATATTTCGAGAGAAAAACAAACTACCCTACGGCACATACAATCCGGCTCCTTCCCACACCCGACGCGTTTTCAATTAATGCACCCGTATCGCGACGACGCTGATTTAAATATTGCTCAGAAGTAGGAACACTCCGCTACATAATCGGGGGGTGCGACTTTAGCCCTGAGCACCCTCCTCTATTTCCGTCAAATACACAAGAGAAATGGGAGATGCTGCTGTCCAGCCCCTTTCTGCCTACCCAGCTTCAGTTGGTTGACAGAGCACAGGCGGCGAGGACTGCATATGGGCTCCAGTGAAGAAAGAGCCACTCCCCTGTGCCGCACTCTGGGCCGTTCAGTAATCTTAATAGAAGTATTTCTTCAACCTATACCTCCATCTCCTTCTCTTGCTCCTCTTTTTTCTGGTCCTCCTCCAGCGTCTCTGCCTCCGATCTCGTCGCCTCCGTACACGGCGGCAGAATGGAGAAGTGAGATCGTCTAAAACCGGGTTTGAGCTTCTTTTTTATAAAAAAAAGTTTCTACTCCTGTGCTACAACCAATACAACTCAACTAACCATCATTCATGCATCATCATTGATTTAACGTTACGAAGAATACCTTTTTGAACTAATAAATGGTGTGGTTAAGTGCATTTCACTTCTCTCTGGTTTCGCTATTTGTAGAGCGACGTGACTGATTTTAAGAGACGTCGCATAGGTAATTGTTTTGGGTGCCGTGAACAGCTTTGCTTTCCAACCACATTCACAGGGTGGATTGGCGCAATTTTTTTAAGTACCTTCTGCGACTGCTATGGTGTGAAGAACCTTTTCGGTGAAATTTCGGACTCTTTTCTCAAGAACGAGCCAAGTAAGTGCTATCGTAAAGCCCAGTATTAAAAAATAAATAAAGTAAGTGCACGCGTTTCATATTTTAGAGCGAGTGTTAGAAGCTAAAAGTTTAGGCTGAATATTTCACATGTACTTGCGTTAAGGAGGGTCCTAGGTAGTGTGTTTATAACAAGGGCGCATTTAACATTGCAGTAAACGATTTTCATGTATTACTGGCGCTACAACGCAAAAGTGTTTCCCGTGGACAAGTGGTGTATGCACCATCGAGACCGAGTCTTCCAAGCTGGACCACTCTGCAATAGTGCTGTTGAACTATATACTAATATCTCTTACTATATACTAACTATATACGAATATACAAGAAAAGGGTCGTGTTTTCATTTACCTGAATGCTTCGGTTTTGTAGGCACCTCTAGCAGCTAAAAAAAGTATGGGGCCGCTCTGCTTCGTGAGAATTTTTTGTTTTTGTCTACAATAGTGTTCATGTTTTGGTTTCGTGTTAAGGTTTTGAACAAACTTTTTTGTATTGCCGCTGCTGTTAAGTGAGCTTTCTTATTGTAAATTTGATATGCATAAATAAAAAGTGAGCAAGGACATCTGTTGTGGTTTGGTGCTCAGTTGTCTTTGTGAGGTCACGTAATTGCTTCCCAAAGTTGATGCAGTTAGTTTATTGCGTCTGGCGATTTCATTTCTCTTTTATACATATCATTGTACAGGAAAATATTTAATGCAGGCCCAATAAATACTTTTCTGTATAATGGCATGTATAACGCAAAAATGTTGGCGCGAGGCAACTCATAGAAAAGCCGTTGACCATAAGAACTGGCCAGAAAGCCAGAAATGTGCATGAAAATAGCAGGGCTCCACGCATAGGCATTATAATGGCAATATGCCTTTCCAAGTTTTCTTCAATATTGGCATTCCAGAGTTTCGCAAATTGCTGGCTTGTCACCTTTCCCAAACAGCAGCTAATACTAGCGGTCGAGGTATTGCCAAACTCAAACACATTGGTCACTAATGATTTCCCTTGCTTGGGATGGTGTTCTACTGCAAACAGCACTGCTTCGCGCCTTGTGAAATGAGCTTATACTGAAGTACAACCACCTCCTTTTCACAAAAACATCAATGCAAGAAAAAGGGGCCGACGGAACTATTTGTCCCCTCTTCTGCGCGAGTTTAATATTTGAAGCCGTGAATCTGCACAAATGACGATTTCAAGTGACGACCCGCTCCGTACAATCAACAGAAAGAAGACCAAACAGGGACAACTTTCAAGACTCAGCGTCTATCCTGACTGTACATGAGAATGCTGATACCTGCCGCCTCTGCGAAGGAAGGGCCCATATGACAGATAACTGCATGGCTGAAGGGAAAATATAGGGGAAAAAATCCGGACTCCGGACGCTAAGAGGCTGCTTCCGCTACGCGAAGCCGTTTTATCCTGCAAGGGCATTCCAGAGTGGCGCGAAGATTATGGTCCAGCAACTGCAATTAACGGCAAATTTCTTCAATGTGCGACCCCATCTGCAAAGATGACATACCAGAGAAAGTAACGACCATTTGAAGCTCGGCCACCGACAAAACAGAAAGTACAGTCCATCTGTAGACCGCGCTTCTTTGGGCCAAGAGTGCAGGAACTAAACGTTTTGTGAGGCTCCTTTTAGATGAAGGCGTAGTTTTATTACAGAATCGCTATCGAGACGACTACGATGTGAATCGGTCGGCCACGAAACTGTTATCTATTTAATTGTTAGAATATACTGCACTACAACAAAAACGTTATCGGAAAGTGAAAGTCACCCCATACAGTCCGCTCAGCAAGAATACATTCGCAGTGGAAACACATGAAGTGCACAAATATTTTAAGACCCTTGTCGGCTGTGATATCTCGAAGGCTTTGATCAAATGGTAAATGACCAGCTTTGCGTCCTTCCAGATCGAGCCTGATCAAGGCATTGATATTCTTATTGGGGCAGACGTTTACCTAGAGGTCGTGACCGGAGACATCAGGCGTCTGAGCGAATTCCTTACTGCTGTATACACCGTGGTCAGGTGGGCTCTTCATGGGGACGGTACCTGCGTTGTCAACAGTGTCAGAATGCAAGAGAATACGAGCCTCCCTTTGACCACCTAATCGAAAAGCAGCCCCTCTGTAAATATTCTGCTACAAATGGCACTGAGGCAGACGGTCGCACAATCGATGCTGACGACACTAAAAGAAATAGCTGGGAATGTTTACGGACCCCCTCCTGTCAAGATGCAGTAGGTACCGCAGTTCGAGAAAAATTTGTCTGATGCATTAGAAAATGAGCACATATGCGTGAAGACGTGTGCGAGATGTCGGCCAAAGTTCATTCACTCAAGGAAGATGCACCCCGAGAGCTGAAGCCATTAGGGAGGATCTGCAGGAAATGAAGAACAGAAGGGAGACTAAAACGCCATAGTGAACGCTATTTTGGCATCAACGGGCAGATAAAAGGGAACATGTCATATGTGTCCGAAGAGTTTGACGGAATTAACGAGGAAATGAGGGTGTATGACGTCTATCCGTGGACCAGAGAATTAAAGAGGAAACCATGGACTGACGGAAAGAAAATGTCGCCAGGTAGGTCGAACTCTCGAAAAACCGCCTTGAAGAAAATTCACCACTGAGCGGAAATATTGCCGATACAGATAATTCAATGATGGCTGTAGAAAGCAAGAACAACACAAATAAATTATCGAAACACGTGGTCACGGCAAGGTCCAAGGACCTCGAACAACTGGTCAGTGAAATAACGATGATCAAGAGGATTCTAACCGATACATCACGCACAGCGACAATTTGAAGCGGGAAAATCGAATCTAACTGCCCGCTCCAAGTTCATCCGGCTTTCGCGGGAAATGGCCCCTATGGAATGGGGCAGCTGCAAAAACGCAAAACTTTTTTTGAGAAAGTCGCCCGGTTCTCTGTTTTCAACACTCCCCGGCAGGCAAAGCGATCAGCTATTCCTTTGCGGTCGTGTCAGCGTTTGGACGTCTTGATACATCTCTTTTCGGTGCGAAGGAAAAGCTGGTTACCGCCATAATCTACTAACGTACTTTAGACGAGCTATGTCTTCGAGCACTCGCCTAACCAGCTGGAGCCTCGTCATGCAGAAATATGATATACACTTGCTGCACATCAGCGGAGAATTCACTGAATGTGCCCTATCATGTTTGGAAAGCTGTAACTAAATTCCCCCTGAATTTAAGGCAGGTTTGTTTTGTTCCACCAAAAGTGGAGAATTTCAGGCATTAGGCTGGTACTGATAATACACGTGGGCAGTACGTGAATGTGGTGGCAGCTATCATGCAGCGTGGAATGTACAAAAGGGGGTGTACTGTGAACGTTCGGGCCGGCGACATTGCAGAGTTTCGACGTTTTTGCCGCGTGTTCTGTTGAAGTATGCATGCAGAGTATGTTCTCTGTAGTGTGGTTTGTGCTTTGTTTGGTCGTATTTCGCGGTCTTTCGGTGTAGGGTTTGTTATAACCGACTGCGGCCGTTGATGTTGTACGTACAACTAGCGCGCATACAACATTCTTGGTGTGCAGGTTTTGATTTTGGTGCAGTGTACAATAAACACTAAGGTTGGGATGCAATATTTTCTCATCGTGAAAACCGACCAAGAAACAAAATACCCAGGACGTTTTTTTTTTCTTTAATTTACGTAGAGGGTCATAGCGGCTGTCCACTACTCGGGCCAGCGGGCCACAACATGCCGCAGATGACAGCGCTTTCTTCGAATGCTGTTTATTGCGTAGCATGGTTTGCCGAGTATCCCTACAACCAGGACCGTGTAACGCCCTGCATTTCCACAAAAATGCAGATATCGCGGAAGTTGCACCTGTAATCGCTATAACGGCGTAAACAGAGATAACTCGTAGCACAAAAGTTTTGAAAAAAAATGAGAAAAATGCAAAAAAGTACGAAAAATGCCGAAACGTGTAACGCCCTGCATTCCACAATAATGCATATTTTGCGCACGATGCAAATGTAATCGTTTTAATAACGTAAATGGAGATAATGGGTCGAACGAATTCTTTAAAAACTAAACATAAGAAAATATGAGATAACGGAAAATGTCAAAACGTATAAAGCATTGCATTTCCACAATAATGCGATATCACGAAAGTTCCGCGAAACGGTTATTACTGCGTAAATGAATAATTGGTTGAACGAAATTTGAAAACTAAAAAATAAGAAATACATAAAATAATTACGAAAAGTGGTGAACAATGTAACAATTTGCACACTATTGCACATTTCAGGAAAGTTGCAGATGTAATCGTTATAGCATAAATGGATGGAAATGGCGAACGAAGTTTTGAAGAACTGAAAAATAAGAAAAATATTAAAAATTACGGGAAATTTTAAAACGTATAATGCATGGCATTTCCACAATATTGGAGATATCGCGAAAGTTTTACCTGTAGCTGTAGCGTAAATGGAAATAATTGGTCGAAAAAAATTTGAAAAAATAAAAAAATATATACAAAACGATTACCAAAACTGGCGAACTGTGTAACGCCCTGGCTTTCCCACAGTAATGCAGGTTTCGGGAAAGTTCCAAATCTAAACATTATAATAACATAAATTGACATAATTGGTCGTTATAAATTCTGAAAAACTAAACAATAAGAAAAATACTAAAACATTACGAAAAATGTCAAAACGTGTGACTCATGTAATTTCCACAGTACTGCAGATATCGCGAAAGTTTCACTTGTAATTGTTATATAGCGTAAACGCGTATACTTGGTCGAAAAAATCTTGAAAAATTTAAAAATAAGAAAAATATAAAATAATTCCGAAAACTGGCGAACCATGTAACGCCCTGCATTTCCACAATAATGCAGCTTTAGGAAAAGTTCCAAATGTAATCGTTACAATAACAGACTTGGAGATGATTGGTCGGGCGATATTTTAAAAACTAAAGAATAGGAAAAATATTGAAAAGTTACTGAAAACGGCGAAACATATAACGCATGACATTTCCACAACAATACATATTTCGCAAAAGTTTTCTCTGTAATCATTTAATAGCGTAAATGGAGATAAATGGGAAAGGAAATTGTAAAAACTTATTTTGAAGAAAAATATAAAATGATTTCCAAAAATGCCGAACCGTGTAACTCCCTCGATTTTCGCAATAATAGAGATTCGAGAAAGTTCCACGTAAAGTCGTTATAATAGCGTAAAAAGATATAATGTGCAGAACAAATTTTAAAAAAATACTAAATAACAAAAATACGAAAAATATGAAAAATGGCAAACCGTATTACGACCTGAATTTCAACAATAATGCAGATTTTTCGGAATTCAACTTATAATGTTTATACTAGCACAAACTAGACTATTGGTACAAAGAAATTTTGAAACACTAGAAAAATAAGGAAAATATAAGAAAAGAATATGGAATATGGCTGCAAAGCCAAACATTTCCACATAGGGCAGATTTTTCGAAAGTTACAAATGTAGTCGTTATAATAGCGTAGATGGTGTTAATGGGTGGAACGAAATTTTCAACAACTAAAAAATACGAGAAATATAAGCTATTTAGGAAAATGGCAATGTGTATAACGCCCTGAATTTCCACAATAATGTAGATTTTGCGAATGTTCCACTTGAAACCGTTATAATATCGTAAATGAAGAAATTTGGTTGAGAGGATTTAGAAAAAACCAAAACCTTGACTCTAAAAACTCCCAATTAAGACAAGTGGCACAAGAATGCTGCGCATTAGTAGATAGTTCTCTTAATTCCTGCAGACTTTTTTTGTTTTTGGTGCCTCGAACGCTCCTCAACGATTCTTCAGTGTGTACAGACAGACAGAACAACTTTATTTGGCCACAGCTGGGGCGATTAGGCCGGCGACGTCTTGTCCATCGTCCGTCAGGCAGCAGGGCCTCTTTTGGGCAGGGGTCTGGTGCCTTCGGCCAAGCGGGCCAAGTCTTCTTGAACTTGGGGTTTTGGGTCACGCAGGGCGGCTTCCCAACACGCCTCACTGGTGATGGTAATGAGAATGAAATGGGATCGGTGCCTGGATAGGGGGATGCTATCACAGGCCCATATGATATGCGATAACGATGGGTGAATTACCGATAAATATGGACATGCGTCTGCGTAGGCGTCGGGAAAGATCGCAGACATGATGGCAGGGGTGGGGAAGGAGCGGGTCTGAAGCTGCCGATAGATGACCGCCAAGGATTGGGATAAAGATGGGTGAGGAGGAGGAAAAATGGCACACAACCGTTTGGCTGTACGGGCAGCCACTACGCTATATGCAAATCATCGTGCGCACGCTGCAAAAACACCCAAGTGGTACGAAAAGGTACACCTGCGTCGACTGGATATAGTTCAGGAACCTCAGCGACCGAGAAGAAGCCGAGGCAGACGAGATCACGAAGATTGACACGTGGACTGAGAAGATCGCCCGAAATATGCGCGACTCGACCAGGCAGATCTACAAAGACGGCGAGACAGATAGGATGGACAACCAAATCGCACAACTCATAGAGGCAACAAACGTTTTACTAAATAGATGAAGAACGCAGAAACTCAAGAGAATGCTCCGCAAGAAAGTGGCCGAGCTTAACCGCACTACCAAATAGCTCTGCGGCAGGCTCTGCTGCCAGCAGTTGAACAAGCAATGCTACGCGGCTGACGACCACCTCCACAACGGCAACACATCGAATTTACTTAAACGGCTACATGACGAAACCAAACCCAAGTCCCATCAATGACACCATCCCACTAAACTGCTGCATGGAGAGATAATAGAGATAGGTGCGGCCACCGTGCGATAGAAGCTCCAACACAGGTACTTTCCGACGACGCCCTCGGTCGACCGCGGTCTATACCGCGGCCTACCGAACGAGCACCTCGGCAGAGACGCAGAAATCCAAGAGGTACGCACAGCACTGTACGAACGGAAGAGCGCATCGGCTCCTGGACAAGGTATTATCACAGACAAGGTCCTAAAAAATCTCAATGGCCGGTCCATCGTGAACCCCACGGCGTATTACTAACAAATGCTGGTGGAGCGGCACCCTGCCGAATCAGTGGAAGAAGCGCCAGACAATGCTCATCCCCAAACCATGGAGGCCACGGAGCGCTGCAAACGTTGAAAACGGCCGGCGTGGGCAACGTCCTGACACACGTCGTACTCAACCGACGGCAAGCATCCTCGAAAACGAAGCCCTGTATCGAAGACGACCATCAGCTTGCGCCAACAGCTGAGCACGCATCACTCCATGATTTAAAAGAAACCTTGTCACCGACTCCGAAACCAAGGACACCAAAGCAGTCTTAGGTCTTGGCCTACAGACCACCTTCTGCAAAGTAACGCAGTCGGCGCCCTCGAACAGGTATCCAATCTAAAATAATGCGAGAGGTCGAACGAATATATCAAGGACTTCTTGACCGGCAGGATGGCGGATCTCATAGTCGGCTTTATGAAGAGGACAAGAACACCTCAGGTAGTAAGGGAACCCAACGAGGCTGGGTCATCTCATCCACATTCTTTAACCTGGTTAAGATCAAAGTTGCCAAAGATTATGCCAGCACGAAAGTCTGAAGCACACGATGTACGCGGACAATACGCTTCGGGTAGACGCGGCCAGAGATGCTCACATTGAATCCACACCGCAGACGGCCGTCGACATGATCGAAGAAAGTCTGGAACGTACGGGACGGCGTTGCTCCCCAAGCAAGTCGGAGCTCATCGTCTAACAAATGATTAAAACGCGCAGAATCAAGCAGAAAAGAGAGCTCGAAAAGATCAAGTATCTACCAAGGGCGGTTACACAGTACCGAAAGTCGGCAGGATCGGAGTCCTGTAGATGACTATGGAAGTTCTTGTTCGGAATTGACATACTCTCACCCGCATTGCGGGAAAGGCGGCGAGTGCGACAAGACTGTCCAAGCGCGTTACCACAAAGAACGGAGGCATGAATGAGGAGATCCTCCTTACCAGATTCATACACTCGTTTGTACTCTACAAGACAGCGTCTGTGGCAGCCTTCCGCATGTGGATGAAAATCAAAAACGACAGATCGTAGTCCACGTGGCCTCGAGACAGTCCCTGTCTACCCAGAACTAACAGCACAAAGCATCTGGTCCAGCTGGCCATACACGGCATAGTAGATAAGATTTCCGAATTGCACAGACCAGCTCAGTTTGAAAAACTGTTGCCGACCAATGTCGGCAGAAATGCCCTGTGCAAACAAGGCATCGGTTATTAGGAACAGGGACCACCCGCACCCGACCACATACGGTGTAACATGCGGATATCCCTTTACACAGGAACATGGACCGGGAACTCAACAAAGGTATAATGCGCACTAGAGCCCAGGCACTACGGGACCTCCATGCGAAGACCCCAGAGCCAGATACGTGGATGCCTCCGAATATGCCGGCCGCAACGTCTTCGCGATCGCGGTGGTCTACGCCATAGAGAGCGTGCAGGCGTTCGCCAGCACTTCGAGCATGCAAGTCGAGGACGCAGGTGAAATAACCATCGCCCTGGCCATCGCCGACGCAGAATTTTACACGATCCTCAGTCACTTCAGAGAGGCGGTGAGGAAGCACGCCAAAGAAAGAATTCCACGCCGGCGACAGGCATCCAGATTTGACAGGCAGACCACCACGAGAGGATTCGAATCAAGTGGTTCCCGTCGCACGCAGCCGCAGCGCCGGAGAAGAATGTCAACAGCAACCAAATGACAAACGCGTCAGCACTATGACTAACTAACCGCGCGCAAGGTAACACCTGCCCACTGTGGTTCAGCGCAAAAGACAAGATGACCAGCTATTACGAATTGACCAAGGTCTTCGCCCTTGCCCGCAGACTGCTCTCGGCGCCCTACAAAGGGCTGAGCAGGTCACGGGCTGTGCTGTTGAAGAAGCGCTATTGCACAGGATGTATCCAGACTGATAACCAAGCGACATGTTAAGAGCGTGCCGCAGGGAGACGGTCACATTTAAGCACATGCTATGTGCTCCAATCATCCCAGCAAAGCTAACTTACGACGCATACCGACGCAGCTGGAGGAAAGAACGTGGAGTAACATCCAAGAAACCACAACTCCAGGCCATCCAGCAGGTCATGGAGGCGCTACCTAGGCAGGGACTTAACAAGCCGGCAAGGGCGGGCGAGGATCGCAGAGCACCCGCAAAAAAACACAACGAAGACCACGTCCGAAGCACACGTGCGCGCTTTACTGAAGCCCTAAAAAATCTTTTCCCCATTCAAAAAAAATTCAAAGAATGTGTTATTTGGCTGCTGAATGTTCTTATTTAGGCAACGAGAAAGGTCCCCAGGTGCCCGGCTATAATAAAAGTTATAGTTGCACTAGTATAAGAATTCAGGGAATCGCACTCACGCGCAACACTTGCATGGCAAAACTATTGTGAGTGAGCATTGCTTTACATGTTGTTAAGTATGAACATCGTTGTTTATTTGCACAGTTGCGGTGTTAGTGATCGCCGTCAGATGCATTAAATAGGCCATCGTCTTCTTTGCGGCGACTGGTGGATTATATGTCATAATCAGCATTGTAGACTTCCACCAGCTCTTAGTCATCGACTCGAGGCAGCAGTGGCCGGTTTTGCAAGTCGTCTCTGGAAGGATTGGCACACTCGTAGCCATGTCTCGAATTTTTATAATGGCTTATAAAGAATGCGGTGGCAGCGATGTCCTCTCCCAAGCAGGGTGTCTTTTCACCTTTACCATTCGTGCTATATCTTTTGCATGTATTGTATCCGTTAACCACGACCTGGATTTGTTTGCAAAGCCACTGCACGAGCCGGGGTCGCGGTCGCCGCTGGCGACGCGTTCACCTAGCCCTGGGAATTTTATCGCTCCTCGGGGATTTGCTAGTTTTCTTACTAAAGCCACTAAGCGTGCAGCGATTGTCGGTGGTTGCCACGGGCACGCGCTCACGAGTGCTGTGCATTTTCTTGGTATTTGTTCTGCAACGGCGAACGACGGCTTGTAAAACAGCTCTGCTGTGAAAACCGGTTTATTCCTCAACATTTATCGTCATCAAATTAGTGCGCTCTAATAAATTACATTCACCCAGATACCAGGTGATTACATATTCAAGACCCTACCATTTACAAAATATACCCGGCTCCATAAACTAGCCCCGCTTCGCACTTTACCGTCCAAAAATCTTGTCGCATGGCGTGCAACCTGGGCTGCTGAAGAAAACTGAGGGTTCGCACTAGTAATACCTCTTGGTGCCGCTGAGGCCGGGGTAAGATACAGCCTCGTTTTCGGCACTTGTTACTACGATTCACACAGAAAGCCTTACATAAATTTCTCCTATTGCTGTGCAACGCACTGAGTGGACCATTGCCCGTATATACATAGAGCCCGTCACTAGTGCTGGTCCTTGAACACCCTGTTAGCATATCTACTGGCTCCATACAACACAAGTCTCTTTATCGATTACACCCATTTGCATCTTCTACGTGCTCTGCCATAGCTGCAAATAGGGAAAGAATTTTGTTGCGTGGCAACCATACGGAGCACTTTGTTTTTTCTGACTTACTCGAAGGTTTCCGACTAGTGCACAGAGCATTGTATATCTAGGACTAGTGATATAAATTTGGTATATACTGAGCATTTCCGCATGGAGAGCTGTGTACGTCCTTCTATAGCCATCGTAGTTTCTTTCCAAAATACTGATACCGCCACCTCTGAGTGGAGTCCACTTGGTTCACGTAATAAACCACTGATAGTCAGTACTTTTAAACTCTTTAAGGTTGTTTCTACTTTCAAGGAACTGTGCAAAATGTATTTCAAATCCTTTAGATGACCGGTAGTGGTCGTAGTGCAAAGAGCTTTTTAATTTGCTACCTGTGATCCCCTCTCATATTATGAAGCTAAGTGAGTTGCAGATACCCAAAGGGGACACGGGCACGGACACAGTACTAGGTTTCTAGTATCCCAGCCTAAACGTTTTATAATACGTGAGGTTAGAACTGCCATTTTAAAGTTTAAAATTGAAAAACGTTAATGTTGCGGAGCATCGTTTAGCCACCCCCAAAATGCAGGAGTGCGACCTATGGGACAATGCACAGCGGTGTTCCGCAGATGTCAGACTTAGTGTTTACAAACCACGATTTATAGCTGCGTGTTTCATACTGTGCTCAACCCTACCCAGCAATAACAAACACACAAAGCAACCAATATTGCGAGAACAGCGTTGGTAAAATACCATGACATTAGGACTTGCAATGAGGAAAGAATACAGGCTCTGTGCTTAGCCTGGAGGTGTGGAAAAGATACGCCGGTGAGTGACTGTTTAAATATTAAGATGGCCTAAATAAGACGGGAATAAAACAACAGAAACAATGACAATGCGCGACTGCTGGTTTCCCTCTTCCTTCCTTCTTTCTTCCTAAATATGACTATATTTGTATATTATTGCCGCTGTGTGTCATATATTGTAATGTAGTTACTGCATAATCTTACCACCCAGCTGTTAAACGCGCACTAAGGTACGACATTTTGCACAAAAAAAAAACACGATAAATAAATCTTGTCTTCATTCACATGAAATTGATAAGTATCAAAGCGCCTGCTTTCGGCCTGCTTACCTGAAAAAACGAATACGAAGATGAAGATGAAGCACAAGGGCTGCATATCGAACAGACACTGATTATTAAATCAGTACCACCAGAAGAATGTGGCGTCAAGCCCACAATATTTGCATGGACCAAATGGTCGGGTATCGACTTTCAGTTATATTCTCACTTTTTATAAGTGCCTGGATCATTCAACCCGAAGATGGACGGCACATGTCAGATGTTTTGTTTTCAGTGCGCACTCGGCATTTAACAATGGCAAAAACTTCTCGGAAGCTTTGCAGGAGGTTTTTTCGGGCTTTTTTCAGAACATTAATATGTTAGTTTGACATTTAGAGTGAACTTGTGCAGATGGCCTTCCATTGAGGTTTTTTTTAACTTTGTTTTGCGTCGTTTTGCTAGTATAACGGTTCTACACGTATCTACTTTACAAACTGACATCACAAAAATGCCTTTACTACAGGAGCTTATCGTCACTCCGCAACACAACTCTCATGTCCCAAAATAAATTCAACGTTTCCGCTACACTATATTGTAGTTATATGAGTAGCAATAACAACTGAACTTGAACGCTTTACAGAATGGTTTGTGCGAACATGAAAAAAAAGACCAATGACCACTACAATATTTGTCAAATGAGAGAATAGGGGCAAGTGTTCAGAGTATCCAGGTTCGGTGCTTTTTTGAAGCTTTTACCGAGTTACAAAACTGAATTCTATATGCCGCAATAAATTTCCGTGGAAACAGGAAGACCCCATTAAAACACGAAACAAAAATACGATGGTGATTAGACCCCATAAATAATGCTGGATAGGTACGTGAAAGACAATTCGGTATTTTAATGATAGTTGTAGGTTGAAATACACAGCGCTCAAAGAAACGGAAATCGCCGTAGTCATATAGTGGTGGATATGAACTCAATAAGGAAGGATAATTTCAGAGGTGTATCAAGCACGAAAACCGCAACAAACGTATTTAAATATTAAAGCAATTAAAGCAGCCTATTTCGCAATAACGTGGACCTCCACCTTCAACCCTCACATCCGTTGTCTGATGCAGCGGTCACCTGTTTCTGCCAACACCAGTGCTCTTTATCATTCACACTTTATTACAATTTTCAGTCAACTTCCTTGAATGATGATGAAGTGTAGGTTGTACGTTGTATGCCCACTGAGGTAAAACGATCTGCACATAAAAACACTAAAAATATATCTTGTCTTCATTCCCATGAAAGTGATAAGTATCAGAGCGCCTGCTTTCGGCCTGCTTATGTGAAAAACGAATACGACGATGAAGATAGAGCACAAGGGCTGCATACCCAATGTAGACGTTGGCAGCAGTTGTCCGCCCGCCACCGCCTGGGAAACAAGACAAAGGTTCGTAGTGCACCTAGGAAGCCGCAGCCGATGCGAAGTCGGCACGCTCCCGCCCAGGCTTGGTAGGCATCTTCGGTGGCTTGGTCGTGTCCCCCTGGCTCGTTCCTTGAAGCTCACGTGCTGCTTCCGCGTCCTGGTTTCTTGCATCTTCCTGCTCCCTGTGAGGCCGGCTTCCAAACCCTCTGGGCTTGAACGCGGAACACTCCAATCGGCTCCTTGCCTTTTCGTGCCCATACATGGTCATGAAGCCGCTTACCTCCTGCGCGGCGTTCTCTGATTGACTGACCAGGGCGCTGCCATATTTGACCATGATGCCTCGTGGTGTCGGCGTGGTTTTCGTTCATTGTTGTGTCTCTGGCACGCAGTTCAAATTCGCGTATCTTTGTTGTTTTCCCCTTTTTAAGGGGTTTTGATGCATCCCCTCTGAAGGGGTGCAGTGTCAAATGACAGTTACCCCCTGCTCTAACAGTGTTTTCTTAAAAAGCTGTTTTATATTGGCTGCCGAAGTTCTCTTGTTCCACAACCTTTGCTCACTTCTCATGAGTCCACTGTTCACCACCACTGCTCACTTATCTCGTCGAACTTTTCACTGCACACTTCTCTTTCATTTTAACCCTCGTTTTGTAGTTCACTCCTTTCCACAGACCACGCACCTTGTGTTCACAACCCGTTCCCGTTCTATCACCGATACATCCCCTTCTCAACCAGCGAGATACTGAAACTATTCTCTAAGACATCACTGCAATCAAGCACTTCAATGATCTCTTATTCGACAACACACCCTCTCAATCCGCCCAAAATAACGTTTTCCTCCTCCAATTCCTCTTTCCGCACTTCGCACCTTCTTTTATATCTACATTTCATACGCTTACACCAACCTATTCATTCAGTCTGCGCCGAAACCCATCACCAAGGTAAACACTTCACTAAATCTCATATTTGACAACTTTATTTTTCAATCTGAACTTCATCACTAACTCATGCTTTGTTTAATATTGCCTTTTCACCATATTTATGCTGGACCACAATACAGAATTTATTCGTCACCGTTATGGGTCCTGTTGCTGCCCAAGTCAACTCCATTTAGCCCATCAGGTTACTTAACCCTCACTTTCTTCTGCCTCTTCCATTCAGCGCCTTTAACTACACTGTCGGCTGGGCTTTTACAGCCAAATTTGCCAACCGTACTCGCGCGGCTCTGGCACGCAGCATGGCTCGATGGTTTCGCTAGAACCCAGCGCTTTACGATTTCACCCGTCACTCTGCCCTTGAGCGCGGCTCTTTGCCCACTACTATCTCGCAAGCTGCAAAGCGCGCCACATTTTTGTCGTGAGCTACCCTTCTCGTGCCCACTCTTGGCCTTACTATTGCTTACTCTTGTCTTGGGCCTTCGTCTACTCCTCTTTCCAGCTTTGCGTGTTATCCGGGCCATTTTTCCTGTTATCCTCACTTTCTCGGTATGGCTACGCTCCCCACTCTGAGCAGTCCACGCCTTACGCCGTCTCTATCTCTTTGCTTCGAAAGCTCAATACGGGACGCCTGCTCTTTCTCGCTCATGGGCGTGCGAGATCGCTTACTGGCTTGCAAGGCTTGCATAACCCTTTTGTCTGCGACCACTTGCTCCTTCACGGTACCCCTGTCCAATTCCTCTTTCGCTTGCTTGGTCAACTGTACCCAGCTCCTCTACCGCAAATGTCACGAATGACACTTGGTACATCAAACGATGAAGCTATAAGGTAACATTTAATGGGTCTAAACTCAAAGCTGCAGCCCAGAGCCCGTGAGGACAAGCGCTTGCCCTCGTCTTCTGTTCTCCTCGGTGATGGTGATAGTAGCGGCATTTCTTCCCTGACTTGCTGGTGGTGGTAGTGGTGGGCAATATATATATATATATATATATATATATTATAATGAATATTTGGACCAGGGAACGGTATGTTCGGACCATCGCCAATCTACGCATGTGTATGTGCGGCGGACCTGCAACAGTCATCATCATTGCCTGTTTGTGCGTCCAGTAAGGTTATCTCTGGCTTGACCGTGTGTCGTCAAGGTAGTACAGACACGGTTTCCATTTTAGTTTGCAAAATGCTGTCCATTATGCGCTCGAAAGTGGCAGGCGCAATACAAAGGCCGAACGGCATGACATTGAACTCATAGAGGCCGTCAGGTGGTATGAAAGCCGTCTTTGCGGGACCACCCCTCGCCATAGGTACCTGCCAGTACCCCGAACGCAAGTCGAGTGACAAGAAATATTCGCAACCTGTAAACAGTCGAGGGCGTCTTCAATACGCGGGAGAGGGTAGATATCCTTTCTGGTAATCTTATTGAGGCGCCGATAGTCGAGGCAAAAGCGTATCGAACCGTCTTTCTTGGACCAAAAGCCTGATTGAAAACGTCCGTTGGTAAAACCTCTGCTTCGGATGTAGCACTCAATTCTGCGACATGAGTGATAATGGGAGTATCGTCGGGCACATCGATGACAGCACTCGGCTCGACAGGCTCAATCCAGCCGATAGTCTCACCCTGTAGCAGCGAAATTTCATCCGAGGACCAGTTACTAACAAGCATACGGCTCGTACCAGCATGGGTCGTTAAGAGAGCGGACGTCAGCGGAAGACGTCTCTGTCGGATGAAGAGGTCAGACGGCGTAAAAAGCACGGTTGTGTCAGCAGTGCACGCAAAGCGCAGGGGCACGGAAACAGAGGAGTGCGGCAAAATTTTTGCGTCTTCGCTGACGACCAATTTAGCAGCAGTTGTCTCATTATGGTGGGCGTCGCAATCTGGTGCAAATTCAACTTCCGCATGCGCACAATCGATGACGGCGTGGTGACGAGCGAGAAATTCTCAACCCAATATGAGGTCATGGGAACAAGAAGGAAGCACGATAAACTTTACAATGTACAAAACATCATGGATCATCAGTCGTGCCGTGCACGCTGCAGACGCATGGACGTGCTGTGCGTTTGCGGTACGTAGCGCAAAGCCATCCAACGGCGTCGTCACTTTACTAAGGACACGGCAAAGGTCGGCATGAATAACTGAAACGGCAGCGCCCGTGTCGACTAACGCCAATGCACGTCGATCTTCCACAAATACGTCTATAACATTTGAGGGCGAAAAATGAGGCCTTGGACAGTTCGCTGGTAACGCAGTTCTTGCCTACCTGACTGCGTCAACTAGTTTTCCTCTTCGGTAACGGTTGGTCGGCGGTGCATGGGAGAAAGAGACCGAAGACGAGAGGAGGACGAGCGACGGGTAGCGAAAGTGCGGGAATCAGAAGGTGCAGCGGTGAAGTGGGACCCGTAGGAGACTTCGCGTGGTGATCGGCTGCGAGGACCATAAGTAGGGGCTCCGGTATCGTCGTTGGTAGTCGTCAGGCGTCGGCGGCAGTATCGGGCGACATGTCCGGCATAACGGCAAATTAAACAGATGGCATGGTTGTCCCACGTTCGCCAGGCACTGCTGAATTGGGGCGGAGGCCGAGACAAGGGCGGTGGCCTCATCGGTACAAGGTGTTGGTAAGACGTGGCGACCAGCTGATGGGGGACACCCACGGCGTCAGCGTACGTGACCTCGGTACCGGGTCGTTGCGACGCTTTGGGCATACGGCAGCGGCGTGGTAACGCTCACGTTATGATGAGGAGGTGCAGTGGGAGTCGGCGGAATGGTCTCAACAACTTGCTCTTGAATTACGCTTCGGAGTGTTGGCCCAAAGTAGACGAAGGATCCGGGGTGTATGGCAGCAGGGAGAGCTGACGGGCGACTTCTTCCCGCACTATCTGTTTGATGTACAACAGCAGAGAGGAGTTGTGGGGGTCACGAACCAAGCTCGCTATGGCTGTCGTCTTAGACAGAGGGGCGCCGTGTGCACACTGGCTGTCTATTAAGCTCGTCGTAACTTTGGCAGAGGTTCACCAGTTCAGCAATGGAGCCCGGGCCTCTCGCCAAGAGCATGTGGAAGGCACCATCGTCGATGCCTTTTATGACCTGCTTCATTTTCTCAGCCTCCGTCATAAATGGGTTCACACGCTTGCAGAGGTCCAAAGCATCCTCAATGTAGCTCGTGAACGTCTCGCCTATCTGCTGGGCGCGGCCGTGCAGCATTCTTTGGAGCAAAGTTTGGCGCCGGAAAGCGGGACGGCCAAAAACTCCAATTAATTCCGTCTTGTAGGCCGGCCAGGCGGTTATGCCGGATCCGTGGTTGTTGAACCACACTTCGGTGAGACCGGTCAAAGAAAAGCTGACGTTATTGAGTTTCATGGCGTCATCCCATCCTATCTGTTATGCGTACTCACGCGTTCAAAGGACGCCAACCAGTCCTCAACGTCTTGCTCCTCATTGCCGTTGAACTTGGCAGGTTCGCGTTCACAGAGAGCACCAGCGAAAATGAGACCCGAGGCACACTGGGCGTGTCGCTACTGCCAGGCAAGGCCGTTATATGGTGCGGCTGCGTAGTTCCAAGGCTTGGTCAGTGACGCCTACCGACGCGGACCGACGCTATCCTTGACCCTTGCGGTGATTGCTTCAGGAACCGAGACGGGGGTAGCTGGAGAACCGTAACCTCCACAAAAATGAAAGGGGGTTTATTTGGTGCTAGACACAGATGGTCACAGAGGTCCAGAGCCGCAGAGAGAGAGAGAGAGAGAGAGAGCCGACAAACGATCACACCCAAAGGCGTGAAGACCGCGCTTATTCTTCGTTCACACGTGCGGCTGGTTGTCTGCCAGCAACATGGCGATGTCTGATGGCACATAGCCATTACAAGGGCTTGTCCGCAGTTCCTAATAATGCGGCCCGTGTCCTCATAACGACAGATTTATATACAGTACTGGGCTTTCCGGCTAAATAGTGTATTAGATTAGAATCACCACGAAAAAATAACATTTATTACAACCTTTCGGCTGGGGTCCAGCCTTTTTCAAGTGGAGAGGAAGGGTCAAATACATGGCATTTGAAGGCTAGTAGGGAGCGCTGCGAGCACGTGGACACGTGATTTCAAAAAGGTACCAAAAAGTACAGCAACAAACATGGCGAAAGTCAACAAACATAGTGCAGGATTGGGCGCGCCGGTAATCCTTCTCAATATGCAACGCAGCTACTAGTAAAAGCGAGACACCCAGGAAGTGTGTTTTCTTCAGCCACCGCCCACCCACGCACAGACATATTAAGAAAAGTACACAAATAAAGAAGGGGTTTGGTGCATCTCACTCCAAAGAAGTGAACACAACCTGCCGCAAAAGTCGGAAGCGCGAAATCAGTAGTTAGTCATATAAACGCTGCCGAACTCAAAAAGCTAGCTATGTCTCAGACAGAAGGCAGCAATAAAGTTCAACAGCCCACGTGTGCGTAGAGGCCAGGGGCCGCGTCCTCAAAGCAAAATGCCGCCGCTTCCCGATGAGACCAGATGTTAGACGTTAGGTGTTAGCAAATGTTAGACGACTGCCTCGAGAAATGCCATACAAGACAACAAATAAACAAAGAAACAGATAGCGAACTGAAAAAAATGCAGTTGAGTGAGCCCCAGGCTCCGATATAAGGAAGTTTTTAGCTCACATTTCATATTCGGGCAAGTACCAAAGGCTTTCACATTGTGGAAAAAAGAAAACAAAATGTGACGCTTGTGCCGGAACAAATTTCCAGTGATCTAGGAAAGAAACGACACTCGCAGCACATCCTCAATGGCAGTATGAATTTGCACACAGCCTAACTTAAACAAACTTACAAACGAAAGAACAAGCAAAGAATGCGCACTTACAAAATGCAGGACATGGGGAACCATATTTGTGAACACAACTCTCTTGCAAAGTGACATTTCGAGCATAAAAGCAATGAAGCATGCGATAAAATAACCTGTTTACAACACGAAACCGAATAGGGCTTTCATGCAAGTACCATGGGCTTGCACATAATGTAATAATGAAAACAAAAACTGTGACGCATTTTTGAATGATCTAAAAACAAATGACACCAGGTAGCCGGTTATCAATGGCAGCATGAATTCGCACACAGCCTACCTTAAGGAATGTGACTAACGAAAGAACAAATGGGCAGACGAAAGAACAAACAAATGCGCGTGAACAAAACGCGGGACATTGGGATCCGTATTTGTGAACAAAACTTTCTTGCAAAGTGACATTTCGAGTATGAAGTCAATAAAGCATACGGAAAAAAAATTTTTGAGAACAGTAAACCTAGTGGTGCTTGCAAAGTGGAATGATGTCATACAGTAACATTTCGTGCATAAGAAGCAATAAAAAATAGGGAAAAGTAACCTTTTGACAACAATGAACCATCCAGGGATTGAGAAGTGGTAAATGTGATACGTGCGGCTGCAATGTCTAGACTTGAAGGCCCGACATCCTTCCCCGAGACTCATTGATACCCCTTGCGACAGTGCTATTTTGGTCGATCAAATATGATTTGCGGGCTTTCCTATCTTATTGGCCTTTAAATCCCGATTGGAGCACTGTGGCGGCAAGTTGGTCCTACAAGTGTGTCTGAGCGTTGTTGCGTTTTGAAAGGGGGGGATAAGGTTTTGTTCTTGCATCGGATCTGTGATTAGTGATGCGAGTTCTAAAAAATTTTCCGTCTTTCCAATATATTGCGCAGCACAACCCGCATATCGTACGACGTCAACTATATTTGCAGTGTTACAATTAAGTTGCCCCAGATCTGCATGGAGAAAACAGATTCCCTGATTCATATTCCTCATCATAGGCACAGTTTGCACCGGGGTTTTCCACGTGGTGTGGAACCTGTAAAAACTAGTTTCTTTTGATCGAGATGATGTTACAATGTCTTTGATGTTTCTTCCGGCAGGATAAACAACGCGTGATGGGTCTGGATGACGTGCTTCATTCGTTCACTCTGGAGCAAGATGTTCTGGTGTCTCCTTAAAATTTAATTGACCTTTGCCAGATGCCGAGTATGTCAAAATCAGATTAGTTTGTGACTCGAAGTGCAGCTTTAAGTGCCACGAATAAGTCTAGAATGCGCCTGTTTTGAGGAGCAGGAGGAATAATAAACGTCCCTATGAAGCAGTTCGCCTTGGGGAAGAGTCCTTATTCCAGGACCCCTTCAGAACGTCCGGCTTCTTGAGCCCTCTTCACCAGCCAAAGCTGGTCATCATTGTCCGCGCTGGGCAGTGCTTTCTCATAGTGGTCAGGGGAGGGGAAGGGCAGGGGTGTAGGTTGGGGTTCTTCTCGCAGCCCCACACAATGTGGTAAAGCGTGCCCGGAGCCTCACAGAAGTGGCATTCCGAGGAGTAGAGGGTGGGGGCCAGAATGTGGGCTCTAGTTGGGTGGGGAAAGGTGTTATTTGGATGCATCGAAGGTGGTGTTCTTGCTCTTTGTGAGTTTTTTGTGTGGAGGAGGGTACAGTGTTCGCTGCAGGCGGTAGTGCTGCGTGATTTCTGTGTATGACAAAAGGGGACAGACACGCCACTGCTCGCAGAACTCCTGACTAGCCGGTGTGTCAAATCTCGGGCATGCTGGTGGGCAGCTTCGTTGGCGGGGACGTCGGCGTGGGCGGGAGCCCAAATATTCCTTACACGGTGTTGTGGAGGATGCTGCAGTAGAATGTGTGTGGCGCAGGGTGAGAGGAAGCCGCTCGAGAATGTTCTGCATGCTTGTTGGCAGTCCGTAATGATGATCTCTGCAGGGGTTTGAGCAATTGTAGGGCTATGGCCACATCTTCTGCCTGTAGTGCATGGGTGGTAGGAATTGATGCACTTGTGAGGAGGGCTTGATGGCCACTTCTTCTGCCTGTAGTGAGTAGAATTTGTGTGGCGCAGGGTGAGAGGAAGCCGCTCGAGAATGTTCTGCATGCTTGTTGGCAGTCCGTAATGATGATCTCTGCAGGGTTTTGAGCAATTGCTATGGCTATGGCCACTTCTTCTGCCTGTAGTGATTGAATTTGTGTGGCGCAGGGTGAGAGGAACCGCTCGAGAATGTTCTGCATGCTTGTTGGCAGTCCGTAATAATGATCTCTGCAGGGTTTGAGCAATTGCTAGGGCTATGGCCACTTCTTCTGCCTGTAGTGAGTAGAATTTGTGTGGCGCAGGGTGAGAGGAAGCCGCTCGAGAATGTTCTGCATGCTTGTTGGCAGTCCGTAATAATGATCTCTGCAGGGTTTTGAGCATTGCTAGGCTATGGCCACTTCTTCTGCCTGTAGTGAGTAGAATTTGTGTGGCGCAGGGTGAGAGGAAGCCGCTCGAGAATGTTCTGCATGCTTGTTGGCAGTCCGTAATGATGATCTCTGCAGGGTTTTGAGCAATTGCTATGGCTATGGCCACTTCTTCTGCCTGTAGTGAGTAGTTTGTGTGGCGCAGGGTGAGAGGAAGCCGCTCGAGAATGTTCTGCATGCTTGTTGGCAGTCCGTAATGATGATCTCTGCAGGGTTTTGAGCAATTGCTATGGCTATGGCCACTTCTTCTGCCTGTAGTGAGTAGAATTTGTGTGGCGCATGTGAGAGGAAGCCGCTCGAGAATGTTCTGCATGCTTGTTGGCAGTCCGTAATGATGATCTCTGCAGGGGTTTGAGCAATTGCTAGGGCTATGGCCACTTCTTCTGCCTGTAGTGAGTAGAATTTGTGTGGCGCAGGGTATAGGAAGCCGCTCGAGAATGTTCTGCATGCTTGTTGGCAGTCCGTAATAATGATCTCTGCAGGGTTTGAGCAATTGCTAGGCTATGGCACTTCTTCTGCCTGTAGTGAGTAGAATTTGTGTGGCGCAGGGTGAGAGGAAGCCGCTCGAGAATGTTCTGCATGCTTGTTGGCAGTCCGTAATGATGATCTCTGCAGGGTTTTGAGCAATTGCTAGGGCTATGGCCACTTCTTCTGCCTGTAGTGAGTAGAATTTGGTTTGGCGCAGGGTGAGAGGAAGCCGCTCGAGAATGTTCTGCATGCTTGTTGGCAGTCCGTAATGATGATCTCTGCAGGGGTTTTGAGCAATTGCTAGGGCTATGGCCACTTCTTCTGCCTGTAGTGAGTAGAATTTGTGTGGCGCAGGGTGAGAGAAAGCCGCTCGAGAATGTTCTGCATGCTTGTTGGCAGTCCGTAATGATGATCTCTGCAGGGGTTTGAGCAATTGCTATGGCTATGGCCACTTCTTCTGCCTGTAGTGAGTAGAATTTGTGTGGCGCAGGGTGAGAGGAAGCCGCTCGAGAATGTTCTGCATGCTTGTTGGCAGTCCGTAATGATGATCTCTGCAGGGTTTTGAGCAATTGCTATGGCTATGGCCACTTCTTCTGCCTCTAGAGAGTAGAATTTGTGTGGCGCAGGTGAGAGGAAGCCGCTCGAGATGTTCTGCATGCTTGTTGCAGCCGTAATGATGATCTCTGCAGGGTTTTGAGCAATTGCTATGGCTATGGCCACTTCTTCTGCCTGTAGTGAGTAGAATTTGTTGTGCAGGGTGAGAGGAAGCCGCTCGAGAATGTTTTGCATGCTTGTTGGCAGTCCGTAATGATGATCTCTGCAGGGTTTGAGCAATTGCTATGGCTATGGCCACTTCTTCTGCCTGTAGTGGTAGGAATTTGTGTGGCGCAGGGTGAGAGAAGCCGCTCGAGAATGTTCTGCATGCTTGTTGGCAGTCCGTAATGATGATCTCTGCAGGGGTTTGAGCAATTGCTAGGGCTATGGCCACTTCTTCTGCCTGTAGTGAGTAGAATTTGTGTGGCGCAGGGTGAGAGGAAGCCGCTCGAGAATGTTCTGCATGCTTGTTGGCAGTCCGTAATGATGATCTCTGCAGGGGTTTGAGCAATTGCTATGGCTATGGCCACTTCTTCTGCCTGTAGTGAGTAGAATTTTGTGTGGCGCAGGGTGAGAGGAAGCCGCTCGAGAATGTTCTGCATGTTGTTGGCAGTCCGTATGATGATCTCTGCAGGGTTTTGAGCAATTGCTATGGCTATGGCCACTTCTTCTGCCTGTAGTGAGTAGAATTTGTGTGGCGCAGTGTGAGAGGAAGCCGCTCGAGAATGTTCTGCATGCTTTTGGCAGTCCGTAATGATGATCTCTGCAGGGTTTTGAGCAATTGCTATGGCTATGGCCACTTCTTCTGTTGTTGTAGAATTTGTGTGGCGCAGGGTGAGAGGAAGCCGCTCGAGAATGTTCTGCATGCTTGTTGGCAGTCCGTAATATTGATCTCTGCAGGGTTTTGAGCAATTGCTATGGCTATGGCCGTTTCTTCTGCCTGTAGTGAGTAGAATTTGTGTGGCGCAGGTGAGAGGAAGCCGCTCGAGAATGTTCTGCATGCTTGTTGGCAGTCCGTAATGATGATCTCTGCAGGGGTTTGAGCAATTGCTATGGCTATGGCCACTTCTTCTGCCTGTAGTGAGTAGAAGAATTTGTGTGGCGCAGGGTGAGAGGAAGCCGCTCGAGAGAATGTTCTGCATGCTTGTTGGCAGTCCGTAATGATGATCTCTGCAGGGGTTTGAGCAATTGCTATGGCTATGGCCACTTCTTCTGCCTGTAGTGAGTAGAATTTGTGTGGCGCAGGGTGAGAGGAAGCCGCTCGAGAATGTTCTGCATGCTTGTTGGCAGTCCGTAATGATGATCTCTGCAGGGGTTTGAGCAATTGCTATGGCTATGGCCACTTCTTCTGCCTGTAGTGAGTAGAATTTGTGTGGCGCAGGGTGAGAGGAAGCCGCTCGAGAATGTTCTGCATGCTTGTTGGCAGTCCGTAATGATGATCTCTGCAGGGTTTTTGAGCAATTGCTATGGCTATGGCCACTTCCTGCCTGTAGTGAGTAGAATTTGTGTGGCGCAGGGTGAGAGGAAGCCGCTCGAGAATGTTCTGCATGCTTGTTGGCAGTCCGTAATGATGATCTCTGCAGGGTTTTGAGCAATTGCTATGGCTATGGCCACTTCTTCTGCCTGTAGTGAGTAGAATTTGTGTGGCGCAGGGTGAGAGGAAGCCGCTCGAGAATGTTCTGCATGCTTGTTGGCAGTCCGTAATGATGATCTCTGCAGGGTTTGAGCAATTGCTAGGGCTATGGCCACTTCTTCTGCCTGTAGTGAGTAGAATTTGTGTGGCGCAGGGTGAGAGGAAGCCGCTCGAGAATGTTCTGCATGCTTGTTGGCAGTCCGTAATGATGATCTCTGCAGGGTTTTGAGCAATTGCTATGGCTATGGCCACTTCTTCTGCCTGTAGTGAGTAGAATTTGTGTGGCGCAGGGTGAGAGGAAGCCGCTCGAGAATGTTCTGCATGCTTGTTGGCAGTCCGTAATGATGATCTCTGCAGGGTTTGAGCAATTGCTATGGCTATGGCCACTTCTTCTGCCTGTAGTGAGTAGAATTTGTGTGGCGCAGGGTGAGAGGAAGCCGCTCGAGAATGTTTTGCATGCTTGTTGGCAGTCCGTATGATGATCTCTGCAGGGTTTTGAGCAATTGCTATGGCTATGGCCACTTCTTCCTGTAGTGAGTAGAATTGTGTGGCGCAGGGTGAGAGGAAGCCGCTCGAGAATGTTCTGCATGCTTGTTGGCAGTCCGTAATGATGATCTCTGCAGGGTTTTGAGCAATTGCTATGGCTATGGCCACTTCTTCTGCCTGTAGTGAGTAGAATTTGTGTGGCGCAGGGTGAGAGGAAGCCGCTCGAGAATGTTCTGCATGCTTGTTGGCAGTCCGTAATGATGATCTCTGCAGGGGTTTGAGCAATTGCTATGGCTATGGCCACTTCTTCTGCCTGTAGTGAGTAGAATTTGTGTGGCGCAGGGTGAGAGGAAGCCGCTCGAGAATGTTCTGCATGCTTGTTGGCAGTCCGTAATGATGATCTCTGCAGGGTTTTGAGCAATTGCTATGGCTATGGCCACTTCTTCTGCCTGTAGTGAGTAGAATTTGTGTGGCGCAGGGTGAGAGGAAGCCGCTCGAGAATGTTCTGCATGCTTGTTGGCAGTCCGTAATGATGATCTCTGCAGGGTTTGAGCAATTGCTATGGCTATGGCCACTTCTTCTGCCTGTAGTGAGTAGAATTTGTGTGGCGCAGGGTGAGAGGAAGCCGCTCGAGAATGTTCTGCATGCTTGTTGGCAGTCCGTAATGATGATCTCTGCAGGGGTTTGAGCAATTGCTATGGCTATGGCCACTTCTTCTGCCTGTAGTGAGTAGAATTTGTGTGGCGCAGGGTGAGAGGAAGCCGCTCGAGAATGTTCTGCATGCTTGTTGGCAGTCCGTAATAATGATCTCTGCAGGGTTTGAGCAATTGCTAGGGCTATGGCCACTTCTTCTGCCTGTAGTGAGTAGAATTTGTGTGGCGCAGGGTGAGAGGAAGCCGCTCGAGAATGTTCTGCATGCTTGTTGGCAGTCCGTAATGATGATCTCTGCAGGGTTTTGAGCAATTGCTAGGGCTATGGCCACTTCTTCTGCCTGTAGTGAGTAGAATTTGTGTGGCGCAGGGTGAGAGGAAGCCGCTCGAGAATTTCTGCATGCTTGTTGGCAGTCCGTAATGATGATCTCTGCAGGGGTTTGAGCAATTGCTATGGCTATGGCCACTTCTTCTGCCTGTAGTGAGTAGAATTTGTGTGGCGCAGGGTGAGAGGAAGCCGCTCGAGAATGTTCTGCATGCTTGTTGGCAGTCCGTAATGATGATCTCTGCAGGGTTTTGAGCAATTGCTAGGGCTATGGCCACTTCTTCTGCCTGTAGTGAGTAGAATTTGTGTGGCGCAGGTGAGAGAAGCCGCTCGAGAATGTTCTGCATGCTTGTTGGCAGTCCGTAATGATGATCTCTGCAGGGTTTTGAGCAATTGCTATGGCTATGGCCACTTCTTCTGCCTGTAGTGAGTAGAATTTGTGTGGCGCAGGGTGAGACGAAGCCGCTCGAGAATGTTCTGCATGCTTGTTGGCAGTCCGTAATGATGATCTCTGCAGGGGTTTGAGCAATTGCTATGGCTATGGCCACTTCTTCTGCCTGTAGTGAGTAGAATTTGTGTGGCGCAGGGTGAGAGGAAGCCGCTCGAGAATGTTCTGCATGCTTGTTGGCAGTCCGTAATGATGATCTCTGCAGGGTTTTGAGCAATTGCTAGGCTATGGCCACTTCTTCTGCCTGTAGTGAGTAGAATTTGTGTGGCGCAGGGTGAGAGGAAGCCGCTCGAGAATGTTCTGCATGCTTGTTGGCAGTCCGTAATGATGATCTCTGCAGGGTTTTGAGCAATTGCTATGGCTATGGCCACTTATTCTGCCTGTAGTGCATGGGTGGTAGGAATTGATGCACTTGTGAGGAGGGCTTGAGCTGTAGTCACAACAGCGGTCATAGTTCTCCTCCCGGGATAGGATGCTGCGTCCGTGTATACTGTGGTGGAGTTTTGGCTTACCGTTTGAAGATTGCTTTCGCTCTGGCATCTCTGCGATCCTGGTGGTGTGTTGGATGCATGTTCCGGGCAGTGGGGCCACATCAATAAATTGGCGAATCTCATGCGGAAGCTGAGTCGCATCGGCCTGTGGTGTTGAATCGGTGAGCGCAGGCATAGCTGGTTCAGAATTGTCCTGCCGGTGGAGGTGGAACTCAGACGTAATAATTGGTTCATGGGATGAGCTTCGAGGCATTCATCCAAGGTATTATAAACTCCCAAGTGTAGTAGTTTCTGTGTCGAGGTGCTGACAGGTAGCCCCAACGCCAGCTTGTATGCCTTTCGTATGATAGTTTCTACCTTGTCCTTTTCAGCCTTCGAGAGCACAGCGTAGGGAGGGTATGGCGTAAGTAACCCTAGAGATGAAAAAGGCTTCGACTAGCCTTAGCACATCCGCCTCTCGCATACCTCTCGTTTTTGTGCTGAACCTGCGGATCATGTGGGAGACTTGCTCCGGGGTGCTTTAAGTCGGTCCAGCAGTTTGGTATTGGAGCGATCCGCTTGTAGAAGCATGCCTAAGATTCTCACCTGCTGAGTTGGAACAATAGGGTGGCCATCCACTTCTAGGGAGATGGTTGGCGACCCGGAGGGAGTTTTTTACGTGGTGACACGATAAGCAGCTCAGAGTTTTGCGGCGCACACGCTAGCCACATTGTCGTGCGTATTCACAGACAATGTCGGCTGCCTGTTGTAGGTTGGTCTCCATTTCCCCAGTGACCCATGAGTGGCCCATATGGTGATGTCATCCGCATATAATTCGTGGTGTATGCCTGGAATGGCATCCAGGAGCGGAGGGAGGCCTACGAGGGCTACACTGAACAGCAAGGGGAAAGGACCACACCCTGGGGTGTGCCCTTGTTGCCGAGAGAAATTGTATTGGACTTTAAACCTCCCACCTTCAGAATGGCTTTTCGGCCGTCGAGGAAGTATCGAATGTATTTGTAGGTACGTTCCCCGCAGTTAAGGCCAGTCAGTTGTTTAAGTATGGCCATATGACTGACATTGTCAAACGCACCTTTTAAATCCAAGGCTGAGATGGCTTTCGGGCTATCCATCGAGCATTTCAGCATAACCTCTTCCTTCAGTTGAAGAAGGATGTCCTGCGTGGAGAGGTGATTGCGAAATCCACACATGGTATGTGGGAACATGTTATTTTGTTCGAGGTACTGCTGTAGCCTTTTCTGGATGACGTGCTCTAGAAGCTTTCCCAAACACGAGGTTAGGGATATCGGGCGCAGGTTCTCGGTGCTCTGTGGTCTTCCAGGCTTCGGAATAAGGCGCACCTCTGCCGTCTTCCAGTCTTCCGGAGCACACAGTAAAACAACAAATGAGGCAGTGCAGGGAGACATGGGATGGGCATCCTTCGAAGTGAGAGAGGCACAGAGCAAATTATGTTCTGAAGAACGACTTAGAAATATGGATGATAAGAGATGGGCGGCCAAAGTGTTACGGTATCTTTACATGAAAAGCGTGGACACACAATAGAGGAAAACAACCAGAAGGCCCAGGACAAAGTATATGAAACCTGGAAGTGCAGGGGAAACGACCAAAGTAATAAAAATGAAGTGAAAGAACAGAGAGACAACGACCTGGAAAAGAGGATGGATGCGAAGAAGTCCTTAGATATATACAGGATCGGGAACCAGGAGATCACAAGGGAAAAGTATTCGATAATAGCAAAGGGAGTGCATTGCTTTTTGAAGCCCGAGCGGGTTGCTTGCGGACAAAAACGCTTATCCGGGAGCCGGTACAGGAACAACTATGCGCAGGCTGCGAAAATGAGTCAGAAACCATGCGACATATTGTAACGGAGTGCAAAAGTATCCGTCCAGTCCTCAGTGATGGAGCCATCCAGCTTCCGGAAGCCCTTGGCTTTAAGGTTAGCGGAAAGTGAACTGGACAGCAGTAGAGGTTAATAAAAGAAGGTTAGAATGTTGGTGGGAAAAGAGCAGAGAACAATCTGGAAGACATGCTTACAAAGAAGTCACACTAGCACAAACATTTCGTAAAAGTAATTTTCTTTTTATTTTTACATTTTTTATTTCTTTTGTTTGTATTTTTTGGCGAGGTGATTGTACAGTGGCGTTGCGACTAAGGCCGCTGTGCAACGCCACCCCGTTACAAAGGGGAAGCCACTAAGCATCATCATCATCATCATCCGGGCGTATATGCGGAAGCTGGCTCCCGCCGGGCCGACCATAATCTTTCGAAGATCGCCCCTTCTTGCTCGACCTGCACACGCTGGCACATGTCGAGCCCCCCGGGACTCTCCGCCTCACCCGTCTCGCCCACTCGCGAGTGCGAACGATGCGGGCCGCCAGCTGCTCGCGCCGGCCAACCCGGCACGTATCATGCGTGGCGAGCGCCACAATTACGCACGGGAAATCCAAGGCCGCCGCTTCTTGAAAACGCCTGCACTGCCCTCGCTCGGTGAACTTGAGGTTTGCCTCCCAAAGCGCGCGATCATGCGTTCTGTGTTGCGCGATTTAAACACGAAAGTATTTTATGCCGGGGTCCACCAAGATCTGACTCACGTCATATCCGTCACGGAAATTACATCGCCAGAAAACACGCGGCAGCGCCAGGATTCGGGCCAGGTGCTCCGTCGCCACAAGGGGAGGTGCCAGGCTTTTTACCGACTCCGCTACGAGCTGAAGCGCAGACAGCCGTATGAACGCGCCATATACTTTATTATAACCTCCTCAATTTCGCTGGTGCTGCCGTCTGAGACAGGTGAAGCGAAGTAGTGCATTACGATGCTAATGAGCGCCGCCAGTTGGTGCCAGCTAAGCTCGTCGCAACGCAACCGTCTGCCGTACACTCCACGGAGCAGGGACGTAGTGGTCGCACATTTGCGAAAGCGACGAGCCAGAAGGTTATTGCTCGCCAAACGCACCCACAGACAGCCCCGAAATGATGTTCTTTCGGTGCAGCGGACCCGAGTTCAAACGATTCGCTGGGAACCCGTTGGTTTCGTTCGCATGGTTGCGAGCGGGTGTGGTTGTTGATAAGTGTGACGGTGCCATACCGACGAAATATAAATAGCGATATGGAAGTTCATATCAATGAAAAATAAACATTCAACTGATCCTGTGAAGGCACATTTCACTTTCAGTGTGGCGCAGGGTGAGAGGAAGCCGCTCGAGAATGTTCTGCATGCTTGTTGGAGTCCGTAATATGACTCTGCAGGGTTTGAGCAATTGCTAGGCTATGGCCACTTCTTCTGCCTGTAGTGAGTAGAATTTGTGTGGCGCAGGGTGAGGGGAAAGCCGCTCGAGAATTTCTGCATGCTTGTTGGCAGTCCGTAATATGATCTCTGCAGGGTTTTGAGCAATTGCTAGGGCTATGGCCACTTCTTCTGCCTGTAGTGAGTAGAATTTGTGTGGCGCAGGGTGAGAGGAAGCCGCTCGAGAATGTTCTGCATGCTTGTTGGCAGTCCGTAATGATGATCTCTGCAGGGGTTTGAGCAATTGCTATGGCTATGGCCACTTCTTCTGCCTGTAGTGAGTAGAATTTGTGTGGCGCAGGGTGAGAGGAAGCCGCTCGAGAATGTTCTGCATGCTTGTTGGCAGTCCGTAATGATGATCTCTGCAGGGTTTTGAGCAATTGCTATGGCTATGGCCACTTCTTCTGCCTGTAGTGAGTAGAATTTGTGTGGCGCAGGGTGAGAGGAAGCCGCTCGAGAATGTTCTGCATGCTTGTTGGCAGTCCGTAATGATGATCTCTGCAGGGTTTGAGCAATTGCTATGGCTATGGCCACTTCTTCTGCCTGTAGTGAGTAGAATTTGTGTGGCGCAGGGTGAGACGAAGCCGCTCGAGAATGTTCTGCATGCTTGTTGGCAGTCCGTAATGATGATCTCTGCAGGGTTTGAGCAATTGCTAGGGCTATGGCCACTTCTTCTGCCTGTAGTGAGTAGAATTGTGTGGCGCAGGGTGAGAGGAAGCCGCTCGAGAATGTTCTGCATGCTTGTTGGCAGTCCGTAATGATGATCTCTGCAGGGTTTTGAGCAATTGCTAGGCTATGGCCACTTCTTCTGCCTGTAGTGAGTAGAATTTGTGTGGCGCAGGGTGAGAGGAAGCCGCTCGAGAATGTTCTGCATGCTTGTTGGCAGTCCGTAATGATGATCTCTGCAGGGGTTTGAGCAATTGCTAGGGCTATGGCCACTTTTCTGCCTGTAGTGCATGGGTGGTAGGAATTGATGCACTTGTGAGGAGGGCTTGAGCTGTAGTCACAACAGCGGTCATAGTTCTCCTCCCGGGATAGGATGCTGCGTCCGTGTATACTGTGGTGGAGTTTTGGCCGTACCGTTTGAAGATTGCTTTCGCTCTGGCATCTCTGCGATCCTGGTGGTGTGTTGGATGCATGTTCCGGGGCAGTGGGGCCACATCAATAAATTGGCGAATCTCATGCGGAAGCTGAGTCGCATCGGCCTGGGGTGTTGAATCGGTGAGCGCAGGCATAGCTGGTTCAGAATTGTCCTGCCGGTGGAGGTGGAACTCAGACGTAATAATTGGTTCATGTGATGAGCTTCGAGGCATTCATCCAAGGTATTACAAACTCCCAAGTGTAGTAGTTTCTGTGTCGAGGTGCTGACAGGTAGCCCCAACGCCAGCTTGTATGCCTTGCGTATGATAGTTTCTACCTTGTCATTTTCATCCTTCGAGAGCACAGCGTAGGGGAGGGCGTAAGTAATCCTAGAGATGACAAAGGCTTCGACTAGCCTTAGCACATCCGCCTCTCGCATACCTCTCGTTTTTGTGCTGAACCTGCGGATCATGTGGGAGACTTGCTCCGTGGTGTGCTTAAGTCGGTCCAGCAGTTTGGTATTGGAGCGATCCGCTTGTAGAAGCATGCCTAAGATTCTCACCTGCTGAGTTGGAACAATAGGGTGGCCATCCACTTCTAGGGAGATGGTTGGCGACCCGGGAGGGAGTTTTTTACGTGGTGACACGATAAGCAGCTCAGATTTTGCGGCGCACACGCTAGGCCACATTGTCGTGCGTATTCACAGACAATGTCGGCTGCCTGTTGTAGGTTGGTCTCCATTTCCCCCAGTGACCCATGAGTGGCCCATATGGTGATGTCATCCGCATATAATTCTGGTGTATGCCTGGTATGGCATCCAGGAGCGGAGGGAGGCCTACGAGGGCTACATTAAACAGCAAGGGGGAAAGGACCACACCCTGGGGTGTGCCCTTGTTGCCGAGAGAAATTGTATTGGACTTTAAACCTCCCACCTTCAGAATGGCTTTTCGGCCGTCGAGGAAGTATCGAATGTATTTGTAGGTACGTTCCCCGCAGTTAAGGCCAGTCAGTTGTTTAAGTATGGCCGTATGACTGACATTGTCAAACGCACCTTTTAAATCCAAGGCTGAGATGGCTTTCGGGCTATCCATCGAGCATTTCAGCATAACCTCTTCCTTCAGTTGAAGAAGGATGTCCTGCGTGGAGAGGTGATTGCGAAATCCACACATGGTATGTGGGAACATGTTATTTTGTTCGAGGTACTGCTGTAGCCTTTTCTGGATGACGTGCTCTAGAAGCTTTCCCAAACACGAGGTTAGGGATATCGGGCGCAGGTTCTCGGTGCTCTGTGGTCTTCCGGGCTTCGGAATAAGGCGCACCTCTGCCGTCTTCCAGTCTTCCGGAGCACACAGTAAAACAACAAATGAGGCAGTGCAGGGAGACATGGGATGGGCATCCTTCGAAGTGAGAGAGGCACAGAGCAAAATTTTGTTCTGAAGAACGACTTAGAAATATGGATGATAAGAGATGGGCGGCCAAAGTGTTACGGTATCTTTACATGAAAAGCGTGGACACACAATAGAGGAAAAGAACCAGAAGGCCCAGGACAAAGTATATGAAACCTGGAAGTGCAGGGGAAACGACCAAAGTAATAAAAATGAAGTGAAAGAAACGAGAGACAACGACCTGGAAAAAGAGGATGGATGCGAAGAAGTCCTTAGATATATACAGGATCGGGAACCAGGAGATCACAAGGGAAAAGTATTCGATAATAGCAAAGGGAGTGCATTGCTTTTTGAAGCCCGAGCGGGTTGCTTGCGGACAAAAACGCTTATCCGGGAGCCGGTACAGGAACAACTATGCGCAGGCTGCGGAAATGAGTCAGAAACCATGCGACATATTGTAACGGAGTGCAAAAGTATCCGTCCAGTCCTCAGTGATGGAGCCATCCAGCTTGAAGCCCTTGGCTTTAAGGTTAGCGGAAAAGTGAACTGGACAGCAGTAGAGGTTAATAAAAGAAGGTTAGAATGTTATTGGGAAAAGAGCAGAGAACAATCTGGAAGACATGCTTACAAAGAAGTCACACTAGCACAAAAATTTCGTAAAAGTAATTTTCTTTTTTTTTTTACATTTTTTATTTCTTTTGTTTGTATTTTTTGGCGAGGTGATTGTACAGTGGCGTTGCGACTAAGGCCGCTGTGCAACGCCACCCCGTTACAAAGGGGAAGCCACTAAGCATCATCATCATCATCATCATCCGGGCGTATATGCGGAAGCTGGCTCCCGCCGGGCCGACCATAGTCTTTCGAAGATCGCCCCTTCTTGCTCGACCTGCACACGCTGGCACATGTCGAGCCCCCCGGGACTCTCCGCCTCACCCGTCTCGCCCACTCGCGAGTGCGAACGATGCGGGCCGCCAGCTGCTCGCGCCGGCCAACCCGGCACGTATCATGCGTGGCGAGCGCCACAATTACGCACGGGAAATCCAAGGCCGCCGCTTCTTGAAAACGCCTGCACTGCCCTCGCTCGGTGAACTTGAGGTTTGCCTCCCAAAGCGCGCGATCATGCGTTCTGTGTTGCGCGATTTAAACAAGAAAGTATTTTATGCCGGAGTCCACCAAGATCTGACTCACGTCATATCCGTCACGGAAATTACATCGCCAGAAAACACGCGGCAGCGCCAGGATTCGGGCCAGGTGCTCCGTCGCCACAAGGGGAGGTGCCAGGCGTTTTACCGACTCCGCTACGAGCTGAAGCGCAGACAGCCGTATGAACGCGCCATATACTTTATTATAACCTCCTCAATTTCGCTGGTGCTGCCGTCTGGGACAGGTGAAGCGAAGTAGTGCATTACGATGCTAATGAGTGCCGCCAGGTGGTGCCAGCTAAGCTCGTGGCAACGTAACCGTCTGCCGTACACTCCACGGAGCAGGGACGCAGTGGTCGCCCATTTGCGAAAGCGACGAGCCAGAAGGTTATTGCTCGCCAAACGCACCCACAGACAGCCCCGAAAATGATGTTCTTTCGGTGCAGCGGACCCTGAGTTCAAACGATTCGCTGGGAACCCGTTTGGTTTCGTTCGCATGGTTGCGAGCGGGTGTGGTTGTTGATAAGTGTGACGGTGCCATACCGACGAAATATAAATAGCGATATGGAAGTTCATATCAATGAAAATAAACATTCAACTGATCCTGTGAAGGCACATTTCACTTTCAAGTTTTACCAATTCGTAAAAAACTGCCCCCCCCCTCGCGGGAACCCTGGTAGATGCAACGCATAGGGAGTTCACGTTGCAGCGTTGGACAGCGGAGGAACGGCGCTGAAACGATGGACCGGAGCGGCGCAGGCACCGCGTTTTATAGCGCGCATAACGGTGAGGAAACGCGCCGGCACCAGTGCGTCTGCCGCGGCTATGACGCAACACAATCCAACACATCCACTTTAATCCAATCCAATCCAAATCCAATCCAATCCAAGCAAAGCCAAGCCAGCTAATCCAGCCAATCCAATTGAATCCAATCCAATTCCCCTCGTGAGAGAGTGTTCGGTATCGGATAGGAGAGGGGGTGAGCGGCGGAGAGCGAAGCTGGCGCGGCGAGGAGAACGGGGGGGTTGTACGCCGACCAACGACGACGACGCCGACGCCGGATGCAGGGCCAAGGTGCATCTAAAAGAAGGATCAACCCCGTTTTTCTTCATTTAATGCATACTGCATACCACAGTTGTGGTCCCGGCATGACGAGCACGTAAATATCACTAGAGGATAAAAAGACCAAAAAAGACTAGAAATGATACAGCGGGCATTGCATGTAAAATGTCAATACCAAGACACAAACATTAAAATAGTGTGATACAGAATTTAGCGAGATGGCTCAGGA